>PVKH010036681.1:0-11557 GCA_004027955.1 Chaetophractus vellerosus | reverse complement strand
CCGCTTTGTCTCCCCCCGTTGCGGCGACACGCCGAGACCGGTCACCGCGCAGGTGGCTTTGCCCCACTTGTGGGCCATTTCTGCTTCCATTCATAGCCGGCTCTTCTTCAGTTTGCAGGTGGCTGGCTGCACTCCGTTTGCAGACGACCTGCCCTGCCCGTAGCAGCTCTGCCCACCCATGGTGGCTTGCCCTTCTCAAGGTGGTCTGCCTGCTGGGAGAGGTCCCCGGGAACTGAACCCGGGGCCTCCCATGTGGTATACCGGCGCCCTATCCACTGGGCTATGCGGCCGGCCCCCCAAAGTACTTTTATATGTCTGATCTTTTTATTTTACACTGAGAAGCATTTTCTTTCCTGCTTCTTTAGTAGCACCCCAGCCCACAAAGGATGTATTCCATTTAAATTCTAGGTCTTTCTACAGAGTAAGCCAGAGCCCTGCTGGAAATAACTACTTGAGAAGAACCTGAGGCCTGGAACACCTGTATTCAACTTAGTTCCCAGGAAATGTCAGCAATACTTTAGAGAAAAAACAATCGTAAGTTTTCTGTGCTAGAAGCAGGTAATGGAGCTATTTTAGAGCTCTGTGAATCTCAGCAAGAAACAGCAAAAATACAGAAGCAGAAAACAACCTATTGTTTGTCTTTGACAGACAGGAGAGAAAGCCAGAAAAGGAAGATGTACCAAGCCAGAGAATCCCACCATTGCTTCCCTGGCCACACTTTATTTTCCAGTATACCTGGCACTCCAAACACTCCCATGCCTAGCCTGAAAGAGGAAGAAGCCCTGTATCCCATGACCCCTTAGACACAGCTGATGGAAACAATGGTATACCAGTCAGACCCAATCAGAACCGATTGGATTCTCTGCCCCAGGAACTTGGAATGGAGGCACAGAGGCTAAGTCGTTCAGATAGCACTGGGCCAGCTGGAATCACAATAACCCAAATCTACTACAAGCCAAAGTTGTGCATAAGAAACCAAGAACCTTGCAGAGGGATGCATGCCTACAAAAACAGAGATAAAGCAAAGAGGGGTAAGAGGCCCCAAAGCTTTCTTGGTGCCCAAAAAACATCAGACAAGTAGGCTCATTCACTTATCCATTAACAAATACTGTAACACTCTTAACATGCCTAAAGCACTGAGTTGGGGAGGTGTAAAAAGTTAAATGAAGAGTACTGGTCTGAACCATATTGGGCTCCCTCAAGGGATGATCAGCTAATGTCAATGGAAATTTTAAACCTACCTGACCTGCATCCACGTTTTCTGTGCTTTTGCAGATAACACCAAGGATAGGGCCATCTTTTGATGATGTATACTCCCAGAACTGGAGATCATAGACTAGAAGCCACATGTTTTGTTTGGCTATATGGTGTTTGTTTAATATAAGCTATCATTATAAACTAGAGGATTTCCACAGAAAAAAAAGTCAGAATTCCAGCTTCTCTTGAAAAAAAAAAAAAAAAAATGTGGCCACATGGGATTGCGGCCACAGACAAAAAACAGCAGCTGCTCCCTATAGAATGGGCATGAGAATCCCAGTCTGTCACAGTTTGTCAGTTTGCCACAGTCCCCACCCTCCCTTTCTATCTCCTTCCTGGCAAAATTATGTGCCACCTGCCATTTGTTAATACTGCACTTGTGCTATTTTTTCTCTTCCAGTACAGAATTACAGTTCTCTGTTCCCATGTCTATCCAAAATGGGAAAATGAAAGCTATGAAATGTGTTTTTAGAAGAATGAGAGACAGCATATTTCTTGGTAGAAGTGTGGGCTTTTCTTATGTGTTCAGTATGCAAACTGAAAGTGCATTTACCACTGATGCTACTAACTGCCTGGACCCTGTCAGGATCTGGGTGTGTGTTATGGATTGAATCATGTCCCCCACAAAGACATGGTCAAGCCTTAACCCTGGTCCTGTGATGTGAACCCATTTGTAAAAAGGATCCTTTGAGGATGTTATTGCTTAAGGTGAGGCCAAACTGAGTCAGGGTGGGCCTGAATCCAAAATGACTGGAGTCCATATAAGCAGAGGAAATCTGGACACAGTAGGAGACAGACAGGGAAAGAAATGGCCATGTGATAAAGGCAGAGATTGTGTTATGGATTGCTGGCAAACAACCACCAGAATGCAACAGCCTGCCATGGAAGGCTTCTAGTTTGCCTCCAGAAATGGCAACCTATATTAGATAGGCTGCGTACCTCCTAAGATGAGGGCTAGGAGAACAGCTGTTCAGCCATACAAGCTTTGGTGTATAGCATGACAGTCACTCAGGCTAGGCAGATAATTTAGGATGCCACAAAAATGCGATGTCACGCTCCTGGAATGGTTGTGGTTAGACATGTACATGTCACAGACAAGGAGCTCCTTGAGGGCAGGGAAGGCATCTTAGTCTATTTGGTATCCCTCAGGTACTCCATGGGGTGGTCTGCATAGAGAGAATTCTCAGTAATGGCTGTTCAATGGAAGACTGACTCAATCAAATACTGGACCCAGCCCTTATGGAGCTCAAGGCTACAAAAGCCGATAAAATGTGCTTATAAGAATTAGCAAGAGCAGGCAAAGAACTGTGGTGGCTCAGAGGAAGAGATCACTTCCTGACTGTGGTGGTGAATGGGTAAGAAAGGCTTCCCAGAGAGGTGGTCTTTGAGCTGAATCTTAAAGAATTAAAGGGATTTAGAGAGGGGAGATATTAAAAAATACTTAATATAGTACTGGATGCTCGAGCACTGACCCATCGAGTGGAAGCTGGCTGGGGTCCCTGCTGTGCCTGGCATTACCCCTTTAGATGAGGGATCAGGATGAAGCCTTAGTATGGTATCCAGCGCCTGCTTTTTCATCCATCTTCACCATTCATCTCTCTCATGCAACCTACACCCAGACTAGGCAGAGATGGTTCCTCATATACCATCATGCCTTCACTCAGGCTGTTCTCTTTGCCCAGAATACCATTTTCCCCACTGCTTCTACCAAGTGAACTGCTTCTTCTTCAAGGCCCTTATCAAATTATGCCTATTTTACCTTCTGAAACAGAATTATTCTTTCTCCCCTAAATATGACGACAGTGTTTGCCTCATAGACTGTAGATTCCTCAAGAACAGGGACTGAATCTTATTTAATTCTGTACCCCTAATCCAAAGTCCAGAGCCTCACATACAGGAGGTGCTAAATAAATATTTGTTGAATGTAAGAGTGAATGGCATTCCAGGCAGCAAGAACTAGGTGAAGAAAGGTAGTAAAGGTTTGGTGAAAAAATAGTTTAATTTGGCTGGGATATGAGGGAGAATAGTAGGAGATAAGATGGAAAGGTATCTTGGGTAAGAGTATGAAAGGTCTTGGAATTCTACTAGAGGGAGATGATGGATATAATTTGGTAGGCAGCAGGGAGCCAGTGAAGGTTTTGGAGCAGGGGAGTAATGTGATGAGAAATAAATTTAGTTTAACCACCACCCCCCCAAAAAAAAAAAAGAATGCAACAGCCTTCCAAGAAAGCACAATCCTGCTGAGCCTTTGATTTTGGACTTCTGGCCTCCAAAACTATGAGACAATAAATTCCTGTTGTTAAGCCAAGCAGTGTGCAGTATTTGTTACAGCAGCCTCGACAAAATAAGATTGCTTGAGACCTCTGCACTAGACTTTCAGAGCTGGGATCCTCTGCTGTCTTCTCTTTGCTCTGGAAAGAAAGAATGAATCCAAGTAAAATCCATGGCGCTCCTCCAGTTTTCAGGCGTGTTTTATTTTATTTTATTTATTATTTTTTAAAAAGATTTATTTATTTTATTACATATCTCCCCTTCCCCCCGCTGCGGCAACACGCCGAGAGTGGTCACTGCGCAGGCGCGGCTTTCCCCGCTTGTGGGCGGTCTCTGCGTCCGTTCACGGCCGGCGCTTGCTTCAGTTCGCGGGTGGCTGGCTGCGCTCCATCCGCGGGCGACCTGCCCTGCCCGTGGCGACTCTTGCCCTGTCAGTGGCAGCTTCTTGCCCTGCCCACGGCAGCTCCAGCCCGCCCATGGCGGCTTGCCATTCTCAAGGCGGTCTGCCCGCTAGGAGAGGTCCCCGGGAATCGAACCCGGGGCCTCCCATGTGGTATGCCGGCGCCCTATCCACTGGGCTATCGAGCCGGCCCTCAGGCGTGTTTTAGTTTGATAATAGCTGTTGGGAGCAATATACCCGAATGAATTAGCTTTTACAATGGGGATTTATTAACTTACAAGCTTACAGTTCATCAGGTGATGCTTTCTCCCCAAGGACTGGCTACTGCTGGTCCTGTATCCCTCTCATGTGGAAGGACACAATGGTGGCATCTGCCAGTCTCATGAGGAATTGACATAATATTGTAAAAACTAACAATTCATTAAGTCAGTGTCCTCTGACCTTCTGTGTAAATTATTTTCCTTTTCCTCCAATCATTGAGATCACCAGGAAGAGGGTGGGTTATAAAGAAATCCTCTCAGCTGAATGGGGCAGGGGCTGTAGGAATCCTCTCTGCTTTCTACCAGGCATCTTGGCAAGCCTCAGGAGAGAGCGCTGAGGCAGGTGAGAGATGGGGAGGGACAGGCAGAGCTTAGTCCTCTGCAAGGTAGGGCTTGGACATTTAGCAGGAGATGTCTATCTCCTGATGCAAAATCCTTATATTCATTATTTAGTGCTGAGTTCACAGGTAAGAAATTGTTTTGGTAACACCATCTACTACAAGTCTTATTAGAGCAACACACAAATACCCTATCTGGACAAGACATTTAATTAACCAGTATAACCAAGTTATAAAGACTTGTACCCAGAACTCAACTTTGTTCCCTCCGTGGGGAACTGGGCACTGTCCTATGTGCATTAGGTAAGAGAGAAAACGTAGACGTCACCCCCATCCTCAAACATTACTCCAGTTCAATGAGGCCGAGAAGAGGTAGAATTCAGGGTGTATCAGTCTGTATGAAAACCATGTGATTAGATCTCAGGCTTAATCTGAAACCCAAAAGGCCACATTGAAGGCTCTAGTGACAGAGCATCACAAGGAGGTACTGAGTCATTCCAGCGAGAGGCTGCATGCAGAGTTTAAAGGGGTGAAGCTATCACTTTGGTTAAGGAATCCTTTCAGCCATGGAGTTGTTCCACTAAATTTTTCAGTTTTCTTGCCACCTTGGTGGTTTTGATTGGATCACTTTCTCCTGGGGCATCATTAAGACAGTGCTCTTATGAGCATGCATAAAGTTTGCAACACATAACTAAAGGCTAAACAGAATTGTAGCACTTAGTATGTGTCCAGGAAAAGGAGAGACCAAGGAAGCATTATTTTAAAAATGAGCCTTGTCCTGGATTTACAAGATGAGGAGGGGTGAAAAGGAAAAGCATTCCAGAAGCAACCAGATCCAAGGGTATAGTGAGGACAGGGCCAACAGACATCACTTGGCCTATAGCAAATGTTGTTAACTGACCACCCTATTGCCAGGGGTCTCCAGGAAAAATCGTTGGGGGTCTGAGCCCCTCAGCATCTATTATTTTACAGTGAAGGATTTAAGTATAAATTGATACAACATGATCATAATGCAGCAGTTTGAAATTAGTACAAATGATCTGTTTGAAAGGTAAGCAGGTAACTGGCTTTTAGCAATATAATTTAAGGGTCTGGTAGGCTTCCTTTGTATGGACAGCCCAGCCCCTGAGTGCCTGGCTACTCTTCCTAAGAGATACAATGGCCCCTAGATGCCTAGTTTGTCCCATTAAAAAAAAGTCCTGTGGCTGGCTTTTTCTCTGGGGCGATCTAAAACACAGGACACATACGTAGGCTAAGCCACTGCTGCTGCTCTTTTTAGGACCAGTTGCCAGAACTGCTGTGCTTTCCCTTCCCTAAGGTGACACATCAGAAACAGGGGGACTTGCTGGGGCCTGAATGCCCTCCCAACTCAGCTGTCAGTGCTCCAGTGCTAGCCCAGCCAGGAGCAGTGAGAAGGTATAACCCTTCCAATTGGGCCAGGGATCCTTCCCGTTTCTACCCATCAGGTCTGGACAGGACAAGAGGAGACATTAAGCCTGATTTATTTTTTCTCAAATTTTGTATGTGTGAATTCTCTGTTAGAATGGTCCATTCATTAAAAGGAAAAAGAATTTACTCTTGAAACTAGAAACTTAATCATTAGGCAGGCTAAGACAATCATGGAGATTTTTTCCAAGAATACCAGACCAAATCTGGAATCCTCCTGGACCAAGCACTTGGGAAGACACTACTAATCTGTTTGAGTCAGTTTCTCTGAAGAAATCTATTTGCTATCCCTGTGTTAGAAAGGAGAAACAAAACAAAACTAGACGAGAGAGAGACTAGAGCCCAAACAAAATCTTAAAAGCCAGAAAGATGAGAAGGCCTGATCCTAGAATTCAAAAGTCTTGCTTTATTCTGTAAATTACTCTGCTTCTGAAATTCAGCCCCAATACATTGGCTGGGAAAACAATTTCCAATTTTGGCAGACTTACTTCCAGGTAACATTACTCAAACTTGTCTTAAAAAAAGAAAGTCTTAAAATGTACAACACCAAGAGGGACAGAAATAGGATTGGGTGACGGTAGGCCTTAGGCAGTGCATCCCTCGTGTTCTCTCTTGAAAGCTGGAGTCACGTCTCTTGAGTGTGGGAAATGAGCACAGCCTGCCAGGGACTGCCGCCTGATGGACGGAGGGGGCAGGACCCTGCATAGCATAAAAGAGAAGCAAAAATGTGCTCTCTCCAAAAATAAACAGGGGGCAGGAATGACTGGGAGTAAAGAGTTGGAAGCACGTGACCAGTGGTTGCAATCCTGAAATACCAGCTCTCCACAAAAAGGAGCCTGTGAGAGGCAGAGAGCAGGAAATTCAGGAAATGACCTCTTTATATGGTCTCATCCGAATGGGCCAGGATTCAACTAACTGGAATTACCAAGTCAGAGGGAGCCTTTAGGGCCAGACTTGTTTCTGATCTTTATATGGTTCCCCTAGATTCTTAAGATGCCAAAATAGAAAAGATGCTGCAGTGCCAAAAAAGGAGTCTTCTGAGTTGAGAAACTTTTCAAACACATTCAAATGACCTGGAGAAACCCCATGATATGAATCAGACCATGTGTCGACTCCCACCTCCTCCCCAAGAGTCTTAAATCAAACCGCAACCTGTTTCAAATAAGCCAGTCCAAACCAACGCGTAAACTCCCAGTGAGGAGGACACTCAGTCAAGCAACATCCATAACAAGCCTCACACCTATCCATCTTTCAGTTTCCAGGGGCAATACAGCTCCCACTTCCAAAACCCTGATTACTAGCTAAAAACCAACTCTTCCCTTCCTTTCTCCAGCAATCTGAAAGAAGGTCCATCAGAGAGAAGACTGACACTTACTAATACGAGCAGTTGGCATCTAGTCCTCAAACCTGTCCTTCATGTACAGTTCCATCTCTGTCAATTTCTTCCTCTAAACTCTGCCTCAAACCTGCCTCAACAACTAATTTTTTATAGACCTGCCTCCTCCCCACACACAGTGGATTTAAGGTCAGTGGAAGGTGATGATCATCCGAGCTTATAACTGAACCCCTATGAGTAAATATAGTTCTTTCAAGCGGAAATGGATATCTCAAAATGCAAATTCTATTTTAAGTATAAGAAAGAAACCTGGATCATCAACGCGTGCTAAAGCCATTGGGTGAAAGACTGATGGGAAACTGGACATTCTCCTGGTGTCAAAGAATCAACCTGAATCTTACACACTGGTTGCAAGGGGGGAAATGTTCCATAACAAGGGAGATACCTAACTCAGTGACCATACTTAGCAGCACTCACAGTGGGGCGTATGTGCTTCTGATGTGACGCCACTTGAAGCACATAGCACCATCCAGGAAGAATTCCCACCAAAGCATTCAACCTAAAACTAATCAAACCTTTCAATCTGACTTCCAGTTTACAGGAAATCAAGGGAAAGGGGAATAAATTAAACGATACCAGGAAGAAAGAATTGGACCAATCCAGAGTGTGGGATACTCTATAAAATAGTTGGCCTGAATAGCTTCAAAAAGCCCATGCCATTAAAAGGGGGACTGTTCTCAATTAAAAGAGACTTAAGAGAGCTAGATCAGTACAATGGTGTGGTCCTAGATTGGATCCAGGTTTGAAAAAAATTGCCACAAAGGACACTTTGGAGACAACTGGAGAAAGTGTATATAACCTGGGTAATAAATAATATTAGGGAATTGTTAACTGTGTTAGGTGTAGAATTGTGGGGTTTTTTTTGTTTTGTTTTTTTTAAGGAAAATGTCCTTATTTTTCAGAGATATATCTGGAAGTATTTAACTGACATGTCATGGTGTCTCTAATTTGCTTTGAAATAATTCAGCAAAATATATATATATAAAACAAATATTATATTTTAAAAATTTTTATAAATTTAAGCAAAATGGCAAAATGTTGAGAACAGTTGAATTTAGGCAGTGGATGTGTGTTGCTGTTTGTACTATCCTTTCTACTTTTCTGGATGTTTTAAATTTTAATGGAAAGTTAAAACCAAAAAAGAGAAGTTTAGGTTAACAAAAAAAGGCAGGGTTGTGAGGTAGAGGGCACCAGTATGACAGCTGTTTATGGATATATCTGCTCAGTGAAAATCTATGTTGACTAGGAAGAGAGACCGAAAAAGAATTTAGAGTGGCAGGATTCTAATTTTTTAAAAAATGTGTAATAGTGTTACAATACTGTTGTATGTGGCAGTTCAAGATTATTTTATGAATCCCCCAAAAAGAAAGATTATATTTGTAAACTAATTTATTCCTCTGGGTATGAAACCTTTTTTGACTGCATTACATTCAATTGAGGGGTCTTTGATTAGAATACTTGATAAGATCGCTTCAGGGCTTTAGATTGGACTACATCACTGAAGTTGCCTCTGCCCCCTTGCTGGGTCTGATATAAACACAGAGAGAGACAGACAGATACAGGAAAAGGAAGCCACCATGTTTGATCCTGCCATGTAAGAGAGGACTAGAGGATTGCTTAAGCATGAAGCCCCAAGTGGCTGGGCCCATGCAGGAGCTCAGAGGAGATGAACGCTTCTATATGACTGATAGCTTACAGCTGAACTCGGGAAGAAAGTGGAACAGCCGAGACTTTCCTGGAAGTGAAAAGCCCTATGCCTGGCTGCCCTCAGCTGAGCTCAAACCTCAGGAGAGATCGGTGGCCATCTTGCTTCAACACGCGGCGGCTGACTTTGGTAAGAAAGCATCTCTGATGGTGTCTTGGTTTGGACATTTCAGAGCCTTAGAACTGTGAGCTTTTACCCCAAATAAATCCCCTTTGTAAAAGTCAACCCATTTCTGGTACTTTGCATCGGCAGCTCTTTGGCAAACACAAACACTGTACAACAATTTGTTTAAAAGGCTGAGACTTATGACTCATTCTATAGTTATTCCAATTTACATTTTTCATTTTAAGAAGCAAATGTTTACACAGACTACAACATCATTACCTAGAACCATTCTCCACTTAATGCCTGGGAAGTCCTAACACACTGAGGACCAGAAAACAACTCTACACCCAAAATGTCAGGTCTTGAGATCCCTGTCAGGATTAGAGGTGACGGGAAAATGTGCTTCTAAATAAAAGACCTTCCCCCTTTAATTGTGGATTTTATTTTAATTGTGTGAATAAGTAAATATGAAATTTGGGTAAGGAAAAAACACAGTGGAAAGAACACGAGACTAGATACTAAGTTACCTCAGTTCTTTTTAGTCCAGGGTCTACCAATAACTAGCTCCACAGTGCTGGGTTTTTCTTCAGGGTAGAACCTTCTGATTCTACAACTTTGTGACTCCATGATTCTAAAAACTGAAGTCTTTTGAAATCATGGAGAAGGTCCCTAGGCAAAAAGATGTAAATGATGGCACTGAAAACTTACTATTGATTTGAGCTGGTATGAAGGGCATAGGGACAAAAAAGAGAAAAGACAATGTTACATAGAGAAATCACAATATGTGTAAATACTTGAGTAACACCAACACAGACAATGAAGAATATATTAAATTCATAGCTAATAATAATAATAATAACCAACATCTATTGAGGGTTTCTGTGATGGTTAGGCTAAGGTGTCAACTTGGCCAGGTAATTGTGCCCAGCCGTTATAATACAAGGGCATTTATGGACTTTAATCATCAGTGAGTTGATTGCATAGATGGCTGATTACATCTACAATCAACCAAGGAGATTGCCATCAGCAATGAGTGATATTTTATCCAATCAGATGAATGACTGAAAAGGGGAAGTGATTTCAGTATTCAGAGAAAATTTTCCAGCTCGACTTCAGACAGCCAGCATCTCCTGGGAACTCATCAAAGACCTTCATCGGAGGCCCTGGTTTGCAGCCTGCCTGAGGAACCTGGACTTATGCACCCCCATGGTCACGTGAGAGACCCTTATGAAATCTCATACGATTTACAGATATCTCCTGTCGATTCTGATTCCCTAGAGAGCTCTGACTAACACAGTTTCTATAAGCCAAAGTTTATGAAATGGGCACTACTACATACCAAGTCTGCAGGTGAGGAAACTGCAACTAAGAGAGATTAACTCTCCTAAAATCATCCTACCTTTAAACAATGGAGCAAGGATTCAAACTCAGGTCTGCCTGACACCAATGCTTATGGTGAACCAGATGATACATAACTTCCTAGATGCAAGATGCACACCAGCTAGAAGAAGCTTGACAGCACAGAGCGGCTACAGAAAAGAACCTGTTTGGACTGACACCAAGTGCCCAAGAGCAAGAGAGACTGGACCAGTGACATGTGGCCTGATATTAGACATAAGACCTGGGAAGACCAAACTGAAATGGCCGTCTCCTTCATTTATTTTTAAAATATAGCTATCAGTGATATAACATAGGAGGACCACAAAGTCTCTTTAGTGAGGCAAGCTGTGGTTTATAGTGAGGGAGCTGGGAGGAGTTAAGGGCAAAGTCCAGATTAAAAAGTGATGCCAAAAATAAACTATAACAGCTTAAGCATTGTGCCAAACTGTGTTAAGCCGAATTCAATATAAATCTTTGTATCTAGAAAGTATCTGTCTTTACTGCATGCCACAAGATATTCTCCTCATACCACAGTAGAGTAGCTCTGTAGTATGACTGACTAAATGGAGGGGAGAAGTGAGTATGTTAGAAGGAAGTAAAGGGGAAAAGCTGAAGCATTAAAGGCGAAGCTGAGGGTAGGCAGGAGGGACAGACAATCCTAGGTTCAAATCCTAGAATTGTGACTTACTAGCTGGGTAGCTTTGGGTTAGTCACAACTTCACTAATTCTCCTTGTCCTCCTGTAAAACGAAAATAATCATGAGTCCCTTACAGACCTATTGTAAACATAGAGACCATCTCCAGCTCAGAGCAGAGACTTAATAAGTGGTGGTGATAGTAGCTAATAAATTATTTATCAGAAATAGTAATAGTAATAAAAGGCAGGCTTTGAAGGAGACATCCCTAATGCCTAAGGTTGAGATGCTAGGAAGTTGGTAGGGTCTTTCATTGAGGTCTGCCTTGCACGTGTTTCATTCCAAGGATCCGATTCGTATCTATT
>PVKH010036680.1:0-11554 GCA_004027955.1 Chaetophractus vellerosus | reverse complement strand
TAACCAAAAAAAAAAAAAAAAAAAGAAAGCAATTCAATACAAAGTGTATAATCAATGGCTCTTAGTAAGATCACAATGTTGTGCATTCCTCATCACAATAAATTATAGAATTATTTCATTACTCCACAAAGGAAAAACTTCACACCCCTTAGCATGCTTTCCCTAGCCCTACATAACCACTAATCAAATTTCATCTTTATAAATTGATATATTTACATTTTATATAAATGGAATCATGAAATATGTTGCACAATATATTTGGTCCATAGTAACACAATCATACAGTATTTGTCCTTTTGTGTCTGGCTTGATTCACTCAACAGAATGTCCTCCAGATTCATCCATGCTGTCATATGTTTCACGACTTCATTTCTTCTTACAGCTGCATAATATTTCATCATGTGAACACACCACAGGTTTTTTTATCCATTCATCGGTTGATGGACACCTGGGTTGTTTCCAACTTTTGGCAGTTGTGAATAACATTGCTATGAACATCGGTGTGTAGATGTCTGTTTGTGTCACTGCTCTCAGTTCTTCTGGGAATATACCCAGTAGTGGTATTGCAGGGTCATGAGGCAAGTCTATATGCAACTTCTTGAGGAACTGCCAAACAGTTCTCCACAGAGGCTGTACCATTCTACATTCCCACCAACAGTGAATAAGTGTTCCTATCTCTCCACATCCTCTCCAACACTTGTAGTTCTCTGTCTTTTTAATAGTGGCCATTCTGATAGGTGTGAAATGATATCTCATTGTAGTTTTGATTTGCATTTCCCTAATCGATAGTGATGTTGAACGTTTTCTCATGTTTTTTTTTCCCCCATATGTATTTCTTCTTTGGACAAATGTCTATTCAAGTCTTTTTACCACTTTTCAATCAGGTCGTTCGTCTTTTTATTGTTGAGTTGTAGCATCTCTATATATCAAGGATATGAAACCCTTATCGACATTTGATTTCCAAATATTTTCTCCCATTGAGTCGGCTGACTTTTCTCCCTTTTGACCAAGTCCTGTGAGGTGCAGAAGTGTTTGATTTTGAGGAGGTCCCGTTTATCTATTTTTTCTTTTGTTGCACATGCTTAGGGTGTAAGGTCCAAGAAACCACCACCTACCACTAGGTCTTTTCCTGGGTAGGAAATAATTCCACTCCCTTCTGCATCCTCAACAATCAGTCCTGGTTAGTAGAGAGGGAGTTTGGGAGGGTCGGATGTCTTTAGTCCTCGATCTCTTTAGTCCCGAGCTCGTAAACTATGGTGTGGCCCCACCTGTCTTGGAAGGGCTCGTGGGACACAGCAGACCAAATTTGTGGGTCAAAAGCTGAGTCAGCCTTAGGCTGTGTCCCTCTCTCTCCCCTTTACTGGGGCAGTAGATCCCTGGGCTCCCCTTGTCTCTAGCCAATCCAGAGGCCTGAATATTCTAAAGTGTCTTTAATGTGGGAAAAGCTGCTGGCAGTAGCAGCTGCTGGTTTTAACTTACAGTTTTGCCCATTGTGATTCTTTTCCTTGTCCCCCTCTCTTCTGGGCATTGTCCATCCTTTGCCTGGTGTCCTAAACCCTAGAAGATTTTTTTCTAGGTGGTTTCAGCCTGTCCTTTTTCTGGGAGAGAAGAGAGTCCCATGTCTTTCTAGTCTGCCATCTTCCCAGAATTTCTCTTAAAATTTTAATAGAATTCATTAATGACTTAAAAGTATAAATTTAATTTTTTTACTCGCCTCCTTCCCCCACCCGGAGATGGCGCCCTCATCTGTGTGTGCGTCTTCTTGAGGAGACACCAGTAACCGAACCCAGGCACTTCCATGTGGGAGGCAAGTGCCCAACCACTTGAGCCACTTCCACTCCCTGCTGGTTGTGTCGTCTGTTGTGGCAGCTGCTTGTTGTAGCGGTTGTGGCATCTGCTGGTTGTGGCATCTGCTCATTGTGGTGTCTGCTCATCTTCTTTAGGAGGCACCAGGAATAGAACCTAGGACCTTCCAGGTGGGAGGCTGGCACCCAATTTCTTGAACCACATCTGCTCCCCCTGTAAATTTAATTTTTAAAGAGAGTAAGGCAAAAAAAAAGAGAGAGTAAGGATATTCAAATTGTTTATTTCTTCCTAGGTTAGTTTTGGGAAGTTGTGTCTTTCCAGAAATTTGTGTATTTCAATTTTTAAAAAATATTTATTTTTTATTTATTACATATCCCCCTTTCTCTGCCTGTTCTCGCTGTGTTCATTTTCGCTTTCTTCTGTGTCTGCCTGTCTCCCCCCGCTGTGGCAACCCGCCGAGTCAGCTCACTGCACGGCGGCCTGCCTGCTCACGGTGGCTTGCCCTGCCCGCGGTGGCTTGCCCTGCCCGTGGCGGCTTGCCTTCTCAAGGCGGTCTGCCCGCTTGAGGAGGCCCAGGAACCAAACCCAGGGCCTCCTATGTGTTAAACTGGCACCCCACCAATTGGGCCACAGCCGGCCCCTGTATTTCAAATTATTGAAAAATTTGTTCATAATATTCTCTTACCTCTTTATTGTCTGTGTGATCTCTAGTGATGTCTCCTCATTCATTCCTGATTTTGGTAATTTGTGTTTTCCCTCTTTTTCCTTGAATATAAGTTAATCAATTTTATTGATCTTTTCAAAGAATCAGCATTTGGCTT
Organism: Chaetophractus vellerosus; assembly: GCA_004027955.1. Lineage (NCBI taxonomy): Eukaryota > Metazoa > Chordata > Mammalia > Cingulata > Chlamyphoridae > Chaetophractus > Chaetophractus vellerosus. The sequence continues at coordinate 8,927 of PVKH010036680.1, read as the reverse complement.
TGCTAATTTTCTTTTGGTCTATCTATCTTGTGCTTTGCTGATTGCCACTCATATCTTTACTATTTCCTTCCTTCTAGTTGAGTTGTATTTAATTTGCTTTTCTTTTCCTAGATTTTTAAGGTGGAAATTCAGATAATTGATTTTAAACATTTTTCTTTTATACCATAAGCATCAAAATATAATATACATTCTCTCCAAACATTGCTTTAGCTGCATCACACAAATTTTGACATTATATTTTCATTTTCTTTTAGTTCAAAATATATTCTAATTTTCCTTGTGATGTCTTTAAAAAATTATTTATTTATTTTTATTCCCCCCCTTTCCCCCAGTGATTCTTTTGTCTGTCTGGTCATTGTTTTGCTTGCTGTGTTTTCTCATCTTCTCCAGGAGGTATTGGGAACCAAACCTGGGACCTCCTACATGGGAGGTGAGTGCCCAGTGGCCTGAGCCACATACATTCCCCATGGGCTACGGTATCTGCTGGCTTGCAGCATCTAGCTCATTTGGGCAAGTATGGTGTCTAGCTCATTGCAGCAGGTTGCAGTATCTTACTCATTGTGAGGGTTGTGGTATCTAGCTCGTTGAAGTGGGTATGGCATCTGCTTGTCTTCTTTATGAGGCACTGGGACCTGAACCTGTGACCTCCCATATGGTAGGTGGGCGCCCAACTGGTTGAGCCAGATCTGCTTTCCCTTGTGATGTCTTTTTAAATACAAAGTTACTTAGAATTATGACATCTAATTTCCAAATATTTTAGGATTTATAGATATCTTGGTATAACTGATTTCTAATTTAATTCCATTTTGGTCAGAGAAAATATTCTGTAATATTTCAATCTTTAATTTACTGAGGCTTATGAAATTTTCATGTGCACTTGGCAAAAAGGTATATTCCCCGGTGTATTAGTTTGCCAAAGGATTGCTGATGCAAAGTACCAGAAATCTGTCAGCTTTTATAAAAGGTATTTATTTGGAGTAAAATGTTACAGTTACAAGGCCCTAAAAAGTCCAACTCAAGGTTGCTTTCTCACCAAAGTTGGTTGCCATGTGTTGAAGCAAGATGGTTGCTGATCCCTGCCTGGTCTATCCTTTCTGGGCTTCTGCTTCCTTTTAAGGCTCCATTGGCCAGCTTCTTACCAATCTCAGCTGTAGGTTGGCATAGGGGTTCTCTCTCAGGGCTTCCTCTCTCTCTTGGCATAGGGCTTGTGTCTTTCTGGGCTTTCTATATTGCTGGCAAACTATCAGGTGAATGGCTCTTCTTTCCCCAGGACCCAGGATCAAATATGACAGAGCTCTCTCTCTTCCTGTGTGTCCACTTAAGTGAGTGTCTGTTTATTTTGGCCCACCAAGTGGGTGGGGACTCAACCTGAGTCAAGCCCTACTGATGTGGTCGAATCAAAGCCCTAATCTTAACAAGTAATTTAATCAAGACATCTCAGCTGAATCTAATGCAGTCAAAAGGTATGTATCATGCCCAGTGGAATAGATTAGTTTACAAACATAATCTTTTTGGGGTTTACAAATAATCTCAAACTGTCATACTCAGTTTGGGGTGGATTGTTCTATAAATATCAATTAGACCAAATTATTTGATAGTGTCATTCAACTTCTATATCACTGCTAATTTTCTGTCTACTTGTTATATCAATTAAAGTAGGGTGTTAAAATCTCTAATAATGGTTTAGATTTGCATATTTTTAATTCTGCTAATTTTTGCTTCATGTGTTTTAAGGCTATATCATTAGGTCTATACACATTTAGAAGTGTTATGATTTTCTGATGAGTTAACATTTTTTTCTATTTAGTTATGGCTTACCTGTCATTATCTCTGGTAATACTTCTTCTTCCTTTTTTTTTTTTTTTTGAGGCACCTGGGCCTGGGATTGATCCCAGGACCTCATACGTAAGAAGCTGGCACTCAACCACTGAGCCACATTGACTCCCCTGAGCTGGTTCCTTCATTTGATTGCTTCTTGTTTGTTTTTTTTTTGTTTGTTTTCAGAAGGCACCGAGGTCCAAACCTGGGACCTCCCATGTGGGAAGCGGGTACTCAACTGCTTGAGCCATATATGTTCCCCTAATACTTCTTTTTTCCTGAAGTCTGCTTACTGTTAGTGCTGTAACTTTCAACCTGTGTTATATATTTAAATTGTTTCTCTTATAGACAGCATGTGACTGGATCTTGCTTTTCCATTCTGTTTTTTTTTAAGATTTATTTTATTTTAATTTATTTATCCCCCCATTGCTGCTTGTGTTTGCTGTGTCCATTTGCTGTGTGTTTTTCTGTGTCTGCCTGACTCCCTTTGTTGCATCATCCTGCTGCACCAGCTCACTGCGCCGTGCGGTCCAGCTTGCCTTCACCAGGGGGCCCCAGGAATTGAACCCGGGGCCTCCCATATGATAAATGGGAGCCCAACCTCTTGAGCCACATCCACTTCTCTTTTCCATTCTATTTGACATTTTATGACTTTTAATTGGAATGTGTAATCCATTCACATTTAGGATTTTTAAGTCTACAATCTAGCTATTTTCCATTTGTCCCATCTGTTTTTTTGTGCGCCTGTTCCTCTTTTTCTGATATCTTTTAGGTTAACCAAATATTGTTTAGTATACCATTTTAATTCCTCCTTTGGATCTTTTAGGTATATTCTTCCTCTGATTTTTCAAGTGGTTACTATAGGAATTAGAGTATGCATTCTTAATTTCTCAAAGCCTACTTAGAATTAACATTTTTTCACTACATGAAATATAAGAACTTTTCAACACTATAATTTCATTTACGGTTCCCTCTCCCCAGTTTTAATAGCTGTTTTGAAGATTTTGTCTGCCAATTCCAACATCTGACTCATCTGGGTCTTTTTTTCTATTTATTGCTTTTTTTCTTGATTATAGGCCACATTTTTCTGCTTTGGCACATGTCCAGTAATTTTTTTTGTAGAGACTGTGGATGATACATTTTTGTAGGGAGTCTAGATCTTGTTTTCTTTTCTTAAAAGTGTTTAAATTTTGTTCTGACAGGCTGCTCAATTAATGGTGGATCCTCTTGGCCCTGTCAGGCTTGGTATTATGCTTTGTTGGGGTAGGTCTAGATTGGTTTTTATCCGTAGTCCTTGTTCTCAAGAATTTTCCTTCTCCTAACAAAAATATTTCAAAGATACAGGTTTGGAAGGGTGCATGTGTATAGCTGGATGATGGAAAAAGCATTAACTCTTCCTATCTTTAGTATAAAGTTTCAAAAGACAATGCATAAAAGTGAAAACCCAGTAGATAACAATAGGAGATGAAATAGATAAGATACTTGATGAATCTAAATGCTTGAAAGGAGATTTAAACAATGGTAAGGGTTTGGAGTTGAACAATATTAAATTTGCAGAAAACTAAAAACAAATAAACAATGATTAACTGAAGGATGACCAAAAGAATATGCAGGAAACGAAAAGCAATTATATTTCTCTACAAAGTTCAGCTGTGAATGATATTAACAAAATAAAATAGGCAGTGAATTTAAAAAAATTAAACAAATTGATTTTATTGATACTTATTAATAAAGCATACAATTCACCCAAAGTACACAATCAGTGGTATTTGGTCTAATCACATAGTTGTGTATTCATCACTTCAGTCATTATTAGAGCCTTTTCATTATTTCAATAATAATAAAGAAAAAACAGACAAACAAAGAAACAAGAAAATTCTATACCTCTCAATCTCTCTCTGTTTCCTCTGCTGTACATAGCTGCTATTTCTGGCTATTCTTGCACATTTATTTATTTATTTATTAAGCAGTTTTATTGAAACATATTCACATACCATATAGCATATCCAAAGGGTATAATCAATGGCTTTTAGTATAATCAGAATGTTGTGCATTCATCACCACAAAAAATTTTAGAACAATTTCATTACTCCAAAAAGAAAAACTCCACACCCCATAGCATTCCTTCCCCAACCTTACATAACCAATAATTCTAATATCATCTCTATGAATTGATTTATATTTACATTATATAAAAGGAATCATACAATATGTAATACTTTGTGTCTGGTTTCTTTCACTTAGCATGATGATTCTTCTTTTTGGTTTGATATTTACATTTTGTAGTATTAACATATATTTATTCAGCTTCAAAGAAAAATGGTCTTATATAGTCAATTTTACCCATATTCATATTTCACATGCAGTTTTACTATGCTGTACAATTCCATGATACATTTTTTAGGTTTCCTTTAAAAGTAATATACATGACCTTAGACTTTCCCTTTAAACCACGTTCATAACCACATAATAGTAATGCTAGTTACAAATATTATCTTAGGCTTTCACCTTTTCTTTTCATTTCCAAGGATTAACAAGACACTTTTTACCAATTCTGTACAAATTAATCCACAGCTTTTCATTCTCTAAACTCATTCTATTTTCTGGTGCCTCATATTCAAGTTAATAACTCCATAAGATTACACAATATATTTAGTTCATAGTAGCACAATCATGCAATATTTGTCCTTTTGTGTCTGACTTGCTTCACTCAACATAATGTCCTCCAGGTTCATCCATGTTGTCATATGTTTTATGACTTCATTTCTTCTTACAGCGGCATAATATTCCATCATGTGAATACACCACAGTTTGTTTATCCATTCATCAGTCGATGGACACCTGGGTTGTTTCCAACTTTTGGCAATGGTGAATAATGTTGCTATGAACATCAGTGTGCAGATGTCTGTGTCACTGCTCTCAGTTCTTCTGGGTATATACCCAGTAGTGGCATTACAGGGTCACATGGCAAATATATATTCAACTTCTTTAGGAACTGCCAGTCCTCCACAGTGGCTGTACCATTCTACATCCCCACCAACAGTGAATAAGTGTTCCTATCTCTCCACATCCTCTCCAACACTTGTATTTCAATGTCTTTTTAATAGTGGCCATTCTGATAGGTGTGAAATGATATCTCATTGTAGTTTTGATTTGCATTTCCCTAATCACTAGTGATGTTGAATATTTTTTCATGTGGTTTTTTTTTTTTGCCGTTTGTATTTCTTCTTTAGACAAATGTCTAATCAAATCTTTTGCATATTTTTTAATCAGGTCATTTGTTTTTTAATTGTTGAGTTGTAGCATCTCTTTATATATCATGGATGCTAAACCTTTATTGGACATGTGATTTCCAAATATTTTCTCCCCATTGAGTCAGCTGCCTTTTCACCCTTTTGACAAAGTCCTGTGAGGTGCAAAAGTGTTTGATTTTGAGGAGATTCCATTGATCTATTTTTTCTTTTGTTGCTTATGCTTTGGGTATAAGGTTCCAGAGACCTCCACCTACCAGAAGATCTTGAAGATGGTTCCCTACATTTTCTTGTAGTAGTTTTGTGGTCCTGGCTTTTATATTTAGTTCTTTGATCCATTTCGAGTTGGGTTTTGTATAGGGATTGGCATAGGGATCTTCTTTCATTCTTTTGGTTATGGATATCCAGTGCTTCTGGCACCATTTGTTGAACAGACTATGTCCTGTCAATATGGACTTGGTAGGTTTGTCAAAAATGAGTTGGCTATGGAGGTGAGGGTTTATTTCTGGACTCTCAATTCTATTCCACTGATTGATGTGCATTTCTTTATGTCAATACCATGCTGTGTTGAACACTGTAGCTTTGTAATATGTTTCAAGGTCAGGCAGTGAAATCCCTCCCATGTCACTCTTCTTTTTAGAAAACTTTTAGCTATTTGGGTACACTTCTCCTTCCAAATGAATTTGGTAGTTGCCTTTTCTATTTCTGTAAAGTAGAATGTTGGAATTTTGATTGGTATTGCATTGAATCTATAAATCAGTATGGGTTTGTATGACATCTCCACGATATTTAGTCTTCCAATACATGAACATGGAATGTCTTTCCATTTGTTTAGGTCATCATCATTGATTTCTTTAAGCATTGTTTGGTAGTTTTCTGCATATATGTCCTATATTTCTTTGGTTGAATTGATTCCTAGGTATTTGAGTCTTTCTGTTGCTATTGTAAATGGAATTTTCCCCCTGATTTCCTCCTCAGATTGTTTAATACTATTGTACAGAAGCATTATTGATTTTTGTAGGTTGATCTTGTATCCTGCCACTTTCCTGAACTCATTTATTTGCTCAAGTAGCTTTGTGATAGACATTTCAGAACTTTCTAAATATAGGATCATGCCATCTGCAAATAGTGAGTTTTACTTCCTCTTTTCTTATTTGGATGCCTTTTATTTACTTATTTTTCTTGTCTAATTGCTCTAGCTAGAATTTCTAGTACAAGGTTGAATAACAGTGGTGACAGGGGGCATCCTTATTTTGTTCCCAATTGAAGAAGGAAAGCTTTCAACCTTTCCCCATTGGGTATGATGTTGCTGTGGGTTTTTCATATATGCCCTTTATCATATTGAGGAATTTTCCTCCTATTCCTATCTTTTGAAGTGTTTTTATCAAGAAAGGATGCTGGATTTTGTCGAGTGCCTTTTCTGCATTGATTGAGATGATCATGTGTTTTTTCCACTTCAGTTCATTAATGTGGTGTATTATGTAGATTGATTTTCTTATGTTGAACCACCCTTGCATACCAGGAATATATCCCACTTGATTGTGATTTATAAGTGTTGGTATGCTGTTGGTTTTGATTTGCAAGTAATTTTTTGAGAATTTTTGCATCTATTTTCACTAGAAAGATAGGTCTATAATTTTCTTTTCTTATAATTAAAAAATATTTTATTTATTTATTTTTTTCTCCCCACCCCCTTGTTGTTTTTCACTTGCTGTGCCTGTTTGTTTTCCTGTTTTTTTAAAAGATTTATTTATTTCTCCCCCTCCCCCACCCCCATTGTTTTGCGCTTCCTTTATGCTCTCTGTGTGTTCTTTTGTGTCTGCTTGTCTTCTCTGTAGGTGGCACCGGAAACTGATCCTGGGACATTCCGGAGTGGAGAGAGGCACTCAATCTCTTGCACCCCCTCACTCCCTGGTCTGCTGCATCTCTTATTGTCTCTCCTTTGTTTCTCTTTTTGTTGCATCATCTTGCTGCACCTACCCTCTGTGCAGGCCAGCCCTCCTGCATAGACCTGCACTCTGCATGGGCCAGTAGTCCATGTGGGCCAGCTCTCTGGGCCAGCTCACTGTGTGGGCCAGCTTGCCTTTCACCAGGAGGCCCCGCGAATTGAACCCTGGGCCTCCTATATGGTAGACAAGAGCCCAATCACTTAAGCCTCATCTGTTTCCCTTCCTGGTTTCTTTAGGAGGCATCGGGAGCTGAACCTGGGACCTCTGATGTGGGAGGGAGATGCCCAATCACTTGAACCATCTCTGTTTCCTGTTTTGTTGTGTCTCTCATTCTGTTTTTCCTCCTCATGTCTCTTGTTGCATCATCTTGTTGTGTCAGCTCACCGCACCTGCCCATCGTGTTAGCTCGCTGTCTTCTTTAGGAGGCACCAAGATCCAAACCAGCGACTTCCCATGTAATAGGTGGGATCCCAGTCACCTGAGCCACATCCACTTCCCTTCTTGTAGTGTCTTTATCTGGCTTTGGTATTAGGGTGATGTTGGCTTCATAAAACGTGTTCTGTAATTTTCCCTCCTTTTCAATATTTTGGAAGAGTTTAAACAGGATTGGTGTTAATTCTTCTTGAAATGCTTGGTAGGCCTGTGAAGTCCTGGACTTTTTTTTGTTGGGAGATTTTTGATGACTGTTTCAATCTCTATAAATGTGACCGGTTTGTTAAGTTTTTGTATTTCTTATAGCATCAGTATAGGTTGTGCATTTCTAGGAATTTGTCCATTTCATCTAGGTTGTCTGGTTTGTAGGCATACAGTTTCTCATAATATCCTCTTATGATCCTTTTTATTTCTGTGGGGCCAGTCATAACTTTGCCCCTTTCATTCTGGATTTTATTTATTTGCATTTTCTCCCTTTTTTCTTTCTTATTCTAGACAGGTGTTTATCAATTTTATTGATTTTTCTCAAAGAACCAGCTTTTGGTTTTATTTTCTCTAATTTTTTGTTGTTGTTCTCAATTTCATTTATTTCTGCTCTAGTCTTTCTGCTTGCTTTGGGAATATTTTGCTGTTCTTTTTCTAGTTTCTCCAGTTGTTCAGTTAGATCTTTGGTTTTAATTCTTTTTTCTACTTTAATATAGGACTATACATTTCCTTCTCAAGTCTGCCTTTGCTGTATCCCATAAGTTTTGATAAATTGTGTTCTCATTTTCATTTATCTCAATATGTTTACTGATTTCAATTTCAATTTCTTCTTTGACCCACTGATTATTTAGTTGTGTGTTGGTCAGCCTCCACACATCTGCAAATTTACCTCCTTCTTGTCTATTACTGACTTCCAGTTTCATTCCATTATTATCTGAGAATGTGCTTTGTATAATTTCAATCTTTTTATATTTATTGAGAGCTGCATTGTGCCCTAACATGTGGTCTATCCTGGAGAAAGATACATGGGTACCTGAGAAGAATGTAGAATCCACTGAGTTTGGTGCAACATTCTCTATATGTTTGTTAGATCTAGGTCATTTATCATATTGTTCACAAGTTCTCTGTTTCCTTGTTGATCTTCTGTCTAGTTGTTCTATCTAATGACGTGAATGATGTGTGGAGCTCTCCAACTATTATTGTAGAGATGTCTATTTATCCCTTCATTTTTGCCAGAGTTTGCTTCATGTATTTAGTGGCACCCTGGTTAGGGGCTGTGTTAGTCAGCCAAAGGGGTGCTTCGCAATATATCAATAATTGGTTGGTTTTTATAAAGGGTATTTATTTGGGGTAGAAGCTTACAGTTACCAGGCCACAAAGCATAAGTTTCTTCCCATACCCAAGTCCACGTGCTGGAGCAAGACAGCTGCCGTCATCTGCCAGGTCTCAGGCCTTTGGGTTCCTCTCCTGCCGGGGCTGCGTTTCTCTCCAG
>PVKH010036679.1:0-11568 GCA_004027955.1 Chaetophractus vellerosus | reverse complement strand
CTAGCTAATCCCCACTACCTTCCCTGGATTCCTTGTCTTCAGCTTATGTCCTCTGGGGTGGGGATCACGGTGGAGATGCTAGCAGGGCCAGAAGTGGCACCTGTCTTATAGGTTCTGGAGGGAGGTGTTGGGGTTCCTTGGGATATCTCTTTAAATCAGGGGTACTTCATAGCTATTTAAAATTTGGGAGGGGGAACCGGCTGTGGCTCTATTGGTTGGGCTCTGGTTTGCCGCGTGGGAGGCCGGCCTCCTGGCGCAGGCAAGCCCCCACGCAGTGAGCTGACGCAGTGGGGGGAGATAAGCAGACATGGAAAAACACAAAGCAAAAATGAACGCGGCGAGCACAGACAGCAAGGGGGGGGGGTATATAAATAAATAAAAATAAATCTTAAAAATAAAAGAAAAACTTTAAAAAATAAATAAATAAAATTTGGGAGCTTTATCTCCAATTTGGAGACAGCAGGAGAAATCCCAGTGACCATCTGCTTCATAAAGAACACAGGAATGAATGGAGGAGCTGTGGTTGGTAAAATCATTTGGGGTGAACCTGAACTTATTTCAACATGGAACTAACTGTTGGGATTTTAGTTAAAGAATAAAATGGAAGTGTTTTAGATCTTGAAAACATAAAAACAATGGCTAACCAATGTTGGAAGTCGGCAGGAAGAATTATGGAAGGAATTAAAAGTGTTAATTTTTTTCATCCTTTATGGCAAGGGATCAACAGATATTGTTTAGAATGGGATTGTGTGGTCAAAGTAATGATTTCAACTTCTAGTGTTTTTATCCCCTTAATTCTATTTTTTAAACGTTAGAGCAGTGGTTCTCAGCCAGGGATGGGTTTTTCTCCTACGGGACATTTGGCAATGTCTGGAGACAGTTTTGTTAGTCACAGCTTGGGGGAGGGTGCTTCTGGCTTCCAATGGGTGGAGGCCAGGGATGAAGCAAAACATCCTACAATGCACGGGACATCTCCCCACCACAAAGAGACATGGTTTAAAAATGAAAATACTTGTTGGGGAGAAACATTTTTCTGAGGTTCAGCAATTTATTGAATATCATGACCATATTTTATTTCTGTTAACATGAAGTAAAATGAAATTGCTGGTTTTATAAAATTATCCCAATTTCTTCTATCATATGTGTCCCTAGAGGGATGCCTGGAATGGTGTTCACAGGATGTTAATGATGGATATTCCTGGGTAGTGAAATTTGGAGTGCTTTATTTTTCTCTTTTCTTTGTTTTCCTCCTGATTGCTTAAAGTTTATTTTTATATAATGGCAAAAATAGTATTCACAAAAGCAATGAAATTGCTCTTGTTTCCTATAAGAAAAGTAACAGCAACAACAGCAAAACACTTTCGGTGGCTCTCCGTGTGGCTCAGAAAAGAAGTCCAGCCCATCCCCTCTGTTGCCTTGTCCACACTGAAATAAAAAAGGTACAAAGATAAGTAACTGAGGCTGAGAGTCCATGTGCCTGCAAGGCTGAAGAAGGTCTTGGGCGCTGCTTACGTCGTTACCTTTGAGGGCTGAGAGGGGCAGGTCGGTCCTATTTTAGCCTTTTTTGTCTGCCATTTCAAGAGCGAGAAACACATACCAAAAAATAATGCCTCAAATACACTTGAATAACTTTTCCCCCGTTACATACAATTCAGGTAAGAGTCTGCTTGCGCAGAGAATTGTCTCATTTTCTGCTTCATTTTACCCATGCTGACCCGTCCCTTGCAAGTGCAATGGAGACGTGCAGTGGAGTAGAGGGAGAGTAGAGACCCTTCTGGCACAGTTGCTGCCCTCTTTTATAGGGGAACAAAGCTCTTTCTTCTCTGTGCCTCTGATTTGCACAAAAGTCACAAAAATTATATTATGCCTAAAAAAATTCCTCGGATAATTTCCATCTTGTGTGTGGAACAATGGTTCCTTTTAACTTTTAAAAGCGCTAAAAAAAAAAAAAAAAAAAGTAAATCTTTCTTTATGGGCACCAAAGCAAAGCATATGCACTCTATTTGGAGAATGCAAATGCCTCGAGCTGCAGCATTTCTTTCACCAGCTCTCAGCAAGTGGCCATTTAGTCTTAATTGCTCCTCACAGCATAGTCCAATTAAGAATGGGCATCAGCAGGGTAAGGGCTATTTGTTAATCCATAAAAGGTATGAGAGACAGTACTTGTTTTGCCTGCGGTTTTTATTCACATGTTTGGGTGAAAATCTAAACAGCTGGAACGCTCGGCAAGTGATATGTGTACGTATTTAATCTGTTGGTTATGGGCAAGGCAAGTGTGTAAATGCATTTCACAAAAACAACTTTTTCTTCCAATATAAAGGAGAACTTTGTCAAGATATTACTGAAACCTAACAAAAGGATGCTGTTTGAAATGGTAGTGGGGAGCAGAGCTAGCTTAGAGGAGAAAAACCTATGAATCAAGGGGATAGTTCTGCAACATGAAGATAGTTTAGTTTCTGGCAGACCATTTGCCCTATTAAAGTGCAAAAATCTACCAGAGCACATTGTTGTGGGTTGTTGTTGGTTGGCATTCTTTTTAAATACAGATTTTATTTTTTGAGAATTTGCTTTCTGTACATCATTTTCATGTGGTTCAGGGACAATTACCATCCTTCACTGGGGACAGGGTAAACTGGCAAGCGGAAAGTATAGACATGAAGATGAGCCTCTTGTCATGTGATGAAAACAGGCAAAAATGGGATGGAAAATATATATTCTGGAGCTGTTAAATATTCTCAGCTAGATCAAAGGCTTCTTTCTGCATGAAAAGAATCTATGTGCAGCAGCCATCCTGGGGTTTTTCAGAGAAGGGAAGGTAGAAAAGACACTTCAGTGATTTGCCCATTCGGGCTGCTCAGGAAATCCTGGTTGCATGGCAAGATATGTTGTCTGGAAAAGCCACACTCAGGTAGTGTTTGGGAATTTGGGAAGGTAGGAAGAAAGGACATTTGACTCTCTTGGAAACAAAGAGAATTTTATTTGTGGCCACGGCGATATCCTTGCCTTCCCAGGACAAGACAGGGTACCAAGTACTGTCCATGGTTTGCACGTTTTTGCTGGGCTTTGAAGACAGCCATTAATTTCTTTCCTTGCTTTTTCTTCAATTTCTCCATCTTCCAACCCCCAACTCCCTAGGGGATTCTGCTCCAGTCATAACATGTCCAACCTCTGTGACCTTTCCTATACAGACACAGGGCAGGAAGGAAGCTCTGAGCAATTATTCATGCATCTTGTACTGTTCAGTAGTCAATCAACCTGCTTTAGCTAAAGCTCCAGATTTTCTTGTTCTTCAGCTAAATAAAATCCCTTTTCTCTTTGGTTTTGTTTTTACCCTATTGTCAATCATTGACCAACATAACTCTATTGAGTGAAAACTTTGCTGATATTAGGACCCTATACCTACCATCAAATTAAAGATCCTCCTCCAGAAAACGCATGCACCCACCTGCCTCTCGGCCAGCAGCCTTGCTGGCTGCTGGCTTCAGGTAATGATATTTACTCAACTCATTGAAATGTCACACTTAGGACTGAGCCCTATAAATTATTATTGTGCTTGCGTTATATTGTAAAGATAAAGGTCAGATCAGAGCTCAGATGTATTCACACTCATGATGCATTTCTGAGAGTAGAGAAACAAACTATTTGGTCTTTCAGTTAAAAGTACATACAAGTGAAGGTGGACTTTTCCCCCCTTTCTTTCTTTTGACAAAGAAAAAGAAATAACCACAGAACTGGTAGTTCTTGGAATAAATAAAAGTGAAGGAGTCATTGACTCACCTAAGGTCTGTAAATACTACCTCCAATTTTCTGCACATTTTCTGAAAGTCCTTTAAAAATAATTGGCCAAGGTAAAATACCAGGGACAAGTTTGGGAGGACTGAGGGAACCGAGAATTGATGACGGACCAGAGACAGAGCAGGTATTCCCCACACCGCCCCACCGCCCCCACTTCACAGGACCACAGTAGACCTCTCCTTCCCACCCCCAGCCCCGAAGGCTGTTTGGCTGCTGGAAAGCCTGCCATTTGAGCTGAGCACCTTTTTGCACAGGCAGTCACAAAGCACATGGCTACAAATTACAGACAGCAGGATCACTAGGCAATCCTAGAGCCTGCTAACCCTCAGTCCGAGGAGGCAGCTCAGCAAGGAGGGAATGATAAATGATGATATTAAGCCCTGGAGGTAGCCCTCCAGTGTGGACTGAAAGTCAGAGCTGGGCAGTGTGGAGAAGTGCCTGCTGATGGTGTATTTCCTGCACCAGCTCTTTGAATAAATCATGGCTGAGTGTTGTTAGCTGTCAGGGCAACAGCTCTCACCAGCACTTAATAAAAAGTCCCAGACCATCTACATCAAATGATTTTCCTTCCATAAAATTTGGCTTTTGAGCTTTGAAAGAATCTTTCCGGCTCACCCCCATTTTTCTTGCTCACTTATCATTCTTCAAGGCTTATCTCCACAAGGAAAATGATGTTTGAAGGGTTTAGTAGTCCAAACCATTTGAACAAGAACTGGTCGATTATCTTTTACTTACCTCTCACATTTCTGTGGTTCATCCTACTTCTTTCTTTTCTTTTTTTAAGCTTCCTTGACTGAATCTCTGTGCCTTTATTTTAATAGTCTTACTCTTCCTATGTTCTCATACAGGTTTTCATTCTTTATTAACTCATTTACAACAATTACTACCACTAACTCTACGTGCTTAGCATGTAGTTAACATTGTACTGGACATGGCAAGGAAGGAATACTTTGTGTTTGGTATTATTTGAGGCATTTGATGATCTTTGTCCTCTTAGTAGGAAGGAGAAAAAACTTTCTCATTTTAAAAAACTATAAATAATATGCAAATTTGGGGATAATAAATGCATACTCAGGTCTATTCCACATTACACCTATAAGAAAAATGTTATCTTACTCACTTTCGTATTTATTTTAATATTTCTTGCTCATTCTTCTCAATATATGCAGAAAAAAAAATTAGAGAAAAATGTCTAGTTGTCTCCAAGTCTCCACTATCACTTTTTTCTTTGATTCTACCTTTAAAAGATATTTTTTAAAACAGAAATTGCTGCTGCTAGCAGGCTTCTCTGAATGGAACATACTTTATCTTTTAAGGGAAACTAAGCGTCAGGTTATAGGAAGTGTGGCTAGCTTGCCACTGGCAGGAGTGAGGAGCAGGGGGAGCTAGACTGATTCTCTTCTCTCTCTCTGGCTATTTCCTTCCTCACTTTTTCTTATGTTGGTTCTATTTTCCCCTAGGTTGAGTGTTTTTGACCCATCAAAGAGTTTACAATGCTTTTCAAGACACATGATACACATGATCAGCGAATTGGAGCTCTAGCAGTTTCACAATTTCTTTACCTTGGACGGTGATGCTTAGTTTCAAGCCAGAAGCTGGACGATGAGAACCTCAAAAGGTAAGTCATTTGTGACTCATCTTTATTCTTTCTGTTGCCTAAACGCTCTGGGCTTCTAGGTTCTTGGTGATGTTATGTAAAGGAATTTAAGGCCATGCCATAGTATAGGCAAGGGAGTAAAGAGTTTATTGAGAAAAAGTGAGAGTACACACTGGAGGTTTGAGTATGGGAGGGCTACAGGGAGAGATGTGCAACTTGGGGCCCGGGGTAGGCCTTTTTGAGGGCTCCCTCTCCCCCCATATTAAGGAGGGATCACAGCTATTTGCTGCCCTGATTGGTTGCCTTTCCACCTTCACCTGTTAGCTTTCAGGGAACCAACAGGGAGGCCTTTCTGTTTGGAAATATCTGGGGCTTCTTTTGAGCCAGGGAGTTTCAAATGGGACCTTGTGACCAGCCTCTTGGCCTTTTCAGTTGTAATGGTCACAGCTTTGTTTTCAAGCAGCTGTGTTCCCCCTGGGGGTTTCCGGGCAGGGTCTCAGAGCCTTGTTCTTTGCTGGGTCTCAGCTGTGCTGGTTATGGCTTTGTTTTGACCAGCGGCCTTCCCTCATTTCCTATACTAACCTGTCTCATTTCATTCATTTCTTTGTAAAAAGAAGTAAAACAAAATAGAGTTACTGTGTCTAAGAGATTTAACATGGAGTTGGGAGATCATTCTAGAAGTTACTGTTATGCACATCTCAGCCAGATATCACAAACTGCGGAAGTATGCAAAGGCTCAAGCAGCAATGTTTCTCAAAACCCTAGGATCATCTGGACGCCAGAAACAAACCACAAGATAAAGAACTGAGTAAACTATCGAACCTGAAGGACATTTGGAGTACTCCAAATATCCACCAAACACAAACAACTTACGCAATCTTCT
The DNA here is from genome assembly GCA_004027955.1 of Chaetophractus vellerosus. Taxonomy (NCBI): domain Eukaryota; kingdom Metazoa; phylum Chordata; class Mammalia; order Cingulata; family Chlamyphoridae; genus Chaetophractus; species Chaetophractus vellerosus. The sequence goes on along the minus strand of PVKH010036679.1, from coordinate 5,293 downwards.
GTTTCTTTAAAAACCCTTGCCTGGAAGTGCCAAGGCGGAATACAATTTGGGTTGCTATGTGAATCTGTGTGCCCGGAATTGCAATTCTAAGACCCCAAATAAATGCGTTTGTTGCCTTGCTGCTTAATTTATTTCTTGGTTGACACCTTCCACAAATATTTATTGGGTGCCTACTAGGTAAAAAAAGAGAGAGAGAGAAAAATAAGGGAGATCAGAAGTACGGGGTAGGGGTGCATTGCAATTTAAAAATGTGACACAAATTTGGTCTCGTTGAGAAGGTGGCATTGGACATAACCCCCCTCCTTATCTAGATTCCATAAATGCTCATGAAACTGTACCAAGGAGACCCTTTGCCTAAAGAAGGAAGAGGGAGAAGTTAGGAGGGCTGGGTCACAATCCGCTTTGTTATGGATCATCCTCACTTAATGTGGGAGGAGCCACTTTTCTGTAAAATGAGCTACTAAGAGAAGAGTGGAGACAAACATAGAACTTTTTATCTATTTCTTCCTGGTATAGAGAAAAATATCAGTGCAGAGACAAGTTATGCAGGTAAACACATAAACGTTAGAATGTATTGTGAATGGTGTGTTCTCTATTTCTGAGCACAACTTAGTACAACTCTTTTTGGTTGATGTCTCATTTCTGGGCCACTAGGTGGTATCCATATAAAACTGTAGTTTTAATTCAGAGATGCCGGTGCAAAGTATGTTGCAGAGGTTCTATAAAGAGTTTTGTTACATCCACTTTGGGTTTGTGAGGACTGAGTCTGTGTGTGTTTGTGTGTGTGTATGAATAGACCTGGGCTTTCCTTGTTAATAAAAGATGCTATCTATATGCAAAGTATTATACATCTTTTATTTTATTTTATACAGATAATTTATAATTATTCCCTTATTCATATATTTAGTTTTGTTAATAATATTTCCAAACTTGGAAACAATGATTCTACAACATTTAATTCTTTGTGAAGTTGGGAGTAAGGCTTTTAAAATTGTTTGGTAGTTCATAGCATTTCTAATGGAGACTGACTATTTAATTCTCTTCTTTGAGGGAACTTCAGTCTGATAAGTAATACGTCAGAAATGATTATGGAAGAGCAAACCATGAATGTGTCCCAAAAGAATAAGTCTATCTTTGGGAAATGAAAAAAATCTCCTGAATTTCCATCCTGTCACAGGTGAAATTGAGAGCCATTTAGATGAGATCACACCCCATGCAGCACCTAAGTTTGATGTTTTAAAACCGATTTTCTCCCCATATCTTCTGAATGTGGAGGCAAGAGCAGCTACTGTTTTCCAGTATCCTGTTAGTCTGGATTAGGTGATTCCTCAGAATTTGAAATAAGTTGATGATAACTTTTTCAAAATAAGAATACATCTTCTAGAGATCAGGCTGTGGGACAAAAAATATCTATTGGAGGAAATAGATATTGGTGAGAGGGAGCTAAGTGGGGGGACTTGGGCAAGGAAAGGGGAGCCGATACTTTTTCTGCCTAAGGGAAAGAGAAGGCCCTGTGCTAAGTGTTTGACTCAATTCATGTTTTCCGAGCATTAAATATGAGGGAGAAGTGACCAAGAGATGCAAAGAGGGACTGCAGAAATTGCCGAGGTCCAATTCTTATTATGCTGTCACTTTATGCTGTCAGTAACAAACTGCCTTTACCAGTGGATAAATTCTTAGGTTTTATTTGTGCTTTCTGGGTTAGCCAGCAAGTCTATCTCCACCCATGCCTTGGATTCTGAATGATTTACAATTCCTACTCTCCTTGACTCATTGGTTGGCTCTGGTCTTTCCTCATCTGAGAAGTGAAGATAATGCTATTTGTTTTCAACACAGGAGTGTGTGAGAGGTCACACTTTTTTAGAGGGAAGGGATTAACTAATAACTCAATTCTAGTCTTGTTATCAATATATATAAAGAAAAATTAAAAGACTTTAGGAGCTTATGGCATCTACATAGAAAGTTTAAAAAATTATGTGTTGAAGCACAAATATAGTAGATTTTTTTTTTTTTTAAGGTGGTACCAGGGATTGAAGCTGGGACCTCGTATATGTGAAGCAGGCATTCTATCACTGAGCTACACCCACTTCAGATACTTTATTTTTGCTGCCCACATCTTAGACATAGCTTTGTGCCCAAAAGAAAACATTTGATTAAAATCATTAAAAGGCCAGAAACAATTTTGGAAACCTCTCGTTTTCTGATGGGTATATTACTTTGTGTGATAACAGTGTAAAGAAAGTTCTGGATTGTAAAATGTTATTTTTGGTTAGAATGAAGAATGATATGAAGCTTTTATTCTCCCCTTCTAAATTTAATAGTCTGTGTCATTTGTAGCTGGGTACCCAATAGGGGATTTGGTGATGAATATTGAAAATTTTTAATTCTTGTATTCATGTATTTTCTTTCATACAATATTTTTTTTGCTTTGGGTAGGCCTGAGATGATCTAGTTGGCTCTCAACATTTTATTAGAAAATTGTTATTATTAAAGGATCTACATTGCAGTAAATCCAGATTTCTCTGGGATTGATGATTAGGAAAATAGACTATTCATCCCCTTTGTACTGCTCTTTCTCCTGACCCCTTAATTTTAGAGAGTCTTGCTTTTTAGTACCTCTATCAGAGGAAGGACAGGGACAATGGAAGAAAAGGAAGCAAAGACTCTTTGTTGTTACCTGTTAGTCACTGAGCAAATGGGAATCATTAGGGAAGAGTGGAGATTGGATAGAATAAATACAATAGACCTGTGGCTTTTCTCTAAAACAGGTTTCCTCACAGATAATCGCCCACACCTGGGACCTGTGCTCCCTTAGCTTTTTACAGTGAGTAGGTGAACACTGAGTAGATGGTTTGATTTTGATGGGCCTGTGTGGTAGGTAGACTTCCAAGATGGCCTCCAACGAGCCCACTTCCTGGTATTTAGGCTTTTATATAATCTCCTCTTCTTGAGCAACTTGCTTCTAACCAATAAGATATAGCAAACATGATAGATGTCATGTCTCTGATTAGACTACAAATATTGTGACTTCCAGATGGGCAGAATCTCTCCATTGCCTTCTCAGCTTGCACACTGTGATGAAGCAAGCTGCCGTGTTGGAGAGGCCTATGTGACAAGGAACGGAAGGTGGTCTCTGGCCAACTGCCAGAGAAGAATCGAAGCCTTTGGTCTAACAAACTGTGAGGAACTGAATACTGCCAAGAACCATGTGAGCTTGGAAGTGGATCTTCCCTAGTCAAGTCTTGAGATGATTACATCCCAGCCAAAAACTTGATTGCAGCCTGTGAGAAAACCTAAAGCAGAGATCCCACTAAGCAGTTTCTGGATTCCTAACCCGTAGAAACTGTGAGTTAATAAATGTGCCTTGTAAGCCTCAAGTTTTGAGCTAATGCAATATGTGGCAATAGATAACTAATAGATGACTAATACAGTCTGTTACTGTACTTTGAAACTAATCTGATCACTCTTGTCAAAAAAAAAAAAAAGAAAGAAAGAGAGAAAGAAAGATCTGATAATCTTACTTATACTAAGGTGTTTGGGAACTACATATAACCCCTGTCAGAGTAAAGTGCCTTGCTAGAGGAGGCAATGGTAACATAATGGAATGCATGAATAATGGCAGACATTTAGGATCAGGGGCAATAGTGTGATATGTTCTTCAGAATGGAGAAGCTTTCTGTTTTTCCTCAAAATGATAACATATGTAATTACCTCCAGCTCATATTTATGAGTCAGGTATTGTAGTCTTAAGTGTATCTTAAAACTTGGTTATATTATGATTAAAATTTAAAAGTAGGATTAGTAAAAAGGGATGCAATTCTGAGGCATCTTTCTGGAGGGAAGAAGGGTGACCACAGTGAGCTTAAAATCATTTATGAGGTATTTTTCTTCTTGGGGGTGGGAAGGGCAAGTCATGGGAGGACCCACTGGAAATGAGAAGGAATTAGTCACCGTGGTCCTTCTTTTTCCCCGGCAGATGCAGGAAATCTGAGTTCTGAAACTTGCAACAAAGGCAACCTAAACCCTTTCCAGGGTGAGCAGGCAGCAGATCTCAATATGAGTCAATCGAGGGCTACAAGGAAGCTGGGGGAGTTGAGCAGTTAATAAGCTTAAAGATTCGAATACCACACAAAGAAAGAAAGAGCCAGGGCACTAGAAGGAATGGGAGGCAAATGGAGGAAACCCAAACAAGAATCTGCTCTGTGGGCTAGTACAAAATAAGCCAAGAAGGGCTTAAGATGAAATACAAGACTGTTTCCTCATGCCCAGAGATAGAAACAGGTGCGATGGCGCCATGAATGAAAACTGGAAAATTCTTGAGGAAGATTCCCTGTTCAATTGAATTTATATGTTTCTAAATTGTAACCTATGTGGGGCATCTCATTTAATGAGGATTCCTTTTTTGAAAATTGATGTTTTAAAAGAAAATATCTTCAAAATTCAAAGGATTCTCCCTTCCACTCTTATCACCAAGCCACTCAGATCACCTCCCCAGAAATAACCAAAGGAAACAGCTTCTTGTGTACCCGTCTGGAGACATAATAAATATATTTGAATAAATATATGGATATAATCTTTTAAAATGCCTTTTAAAAATCCAAATAATAGCAATCCATATACACTATTCTCTACCTTGAAATTTCCCCCTTAACAATATCTTTGTGGGTATCTCATATCAGTATGTAAGATGATTCTTCATTCTTATAGTTGTACAGTATTCCATTGTATTGAGATTCCCTATTTTACCTGTTTCCTTACTGGTATATATTAGTAGATAGATAAATTGTCCCCAATTGTTGCTATTGTAAACAATTCTGCAATTAATACTCTTATATGTACATCATTTTGCACATGCGTGTATCTATGGGATAAATTCCTGGAAGTAAGGGAATGTGCATCTAATATTTTGATAGATTCTGCCGAATTACTGTCTGCAGAGTTTGTACCAATTTACAGTCCAACCTGCAGTGTATGGGGACACCTATTTTTCATGCCAATGTTGTATGCCTTTAAACTATTTGATCTTTACCTGACTGATAAATGAAAAATGGTATCTCAGTTTAATTTTAAATTACATGTCTCTTGGTATAAGGATGTTTTTATAGGTTTAAAATCATGTGTTTTCTTTTCTATGATGACTTTGTCCTTTTATCTACACAATTCTTAACTTTTATCTATTGATTTGTAATTATTCTTTCTATATTAGGAAAATTAGCTGTTGGATACAAATAATTTCCTTAGTTTTTTGCCTGTCATTTTACTTTTTTTTCCTTTTTTTTTTTTTTTTTTAAAG
>PVKH010036678.1:0-11558 GCA_004027955.1 Chaetophractus vellerosus | reverse complement strand
GAGACTGCTTTGTCACATGCCAGCCTCCACCAATCGGAAGCCACCCAGTTGTGCTTCCCCATTTGTTGTTTGCCTCCACCAATCGGGAGTTGCTCTGTTGCACTCCCTCCTCCCCTTACCCCCACATATTATAAGTAGCAGTGTTTCCCTAATAAACTTAGACATGGTCACCCAGCCTGTCTCCGGAGTGGGTGTGTGTGCTCTGTCCATCACTTGCCTTTTCACCAGTCACCCTGCTGCCTCCCCCTCATCGTGTGCAGATCCCAGATTCCTGGCCTATTGCTCTTAGGGATGCCTGAGTCCTTAGGGCTCCCATGTACCTGGCCCACCACCGTGCACTAGGACGCCTGTGCCTGACGAGCCAGTCGACTTGCTGTGCTTGGGGTGCCTGAGCCTGGCCAGCTTAGAGCCCTGAGCCAGTGAGCCAACAACCCCCCTCTTTTCCCCCTTCTCCCCTTCCCCACTGTTCCCCTTCATCTCCTATCTGGTTTGGGAGGGCCACTTGGAGACCCTGTCACCTCCAGATGGCTGGGAGGCCCCTCAGGGGCGGCAAGCCAAAACCCCATGGCAAGCAGGGTCACTGCCGAACAACACTGGCAGCTGGTCCCCAGTCCCTGTGAGTAGTGTCATCGCCAAAAAGCACCGACGACAATTCTGTGAATCCAGTATATTCTTCAGTTTTGGAAACTAATTAAGATTCATATTTCATTGACTGTTATGCACTAGTTTTCAGTTACAATGAATGTCAATTCAATGGTTTTATCTAATACTGTGAATAATATGTGTCTTCAGATTTGAAAACTAAACAAGGTACATGTTTCATTGATTGCTATTCACTTCTTCTCACTTACAATCAATCTTAAAACACTGATTTTAGATAACATGTTGTGAATAAAGTATGTTCTATGGAAAGGAAAACTGAGCAATATACATGTTTCATTGATTTCTATGCACTGTTTCATTTACAATTCCTGTGAAAACACTTGTATTACCTAATGATCAGTGAATGCAGTATGCTATTCAGCTTTGAAAATTAATTAAGATACATATTTCACTTCCTGCTATGCACTTATATTTACTTATAATCAATGACATAACACTGGTTTTAACTAATTCTCTGTGGATATAGTATGCATTCACTTTTGAAAACTAAGAAAGTTTCATGATTCATTAACTCCTATACACTTGACTTCACATACAAAAATGCCAAATCATGGGTTTTACCTAACACTCTGGGAATACAATATATTCTTCAGTTTAGAAAATCTAAGCAATTTATTTGTTCATTTACTGCTATGCCCTTGTAAACACATACATTTAATGTCATAACAGAGGTTTTACCTAACACTACCTGAATACAGTAAGTTCATCAGTTTTGAAAACTAAGCAAGATACATCTTTCACTGACTGTTATTCACTTGTTTTCACTTACAATGAATGTCAAATCACTGTATTTATCTAACACTCTCTGAAACCAGTATGTTCTTCAGGTTTGTAAATTAATCAAGATTCTTGTTTCATTGACTGTTATGAACTTGCTTTCACTTACAATAAATGTCCAACCAAAGGTTTATCTACCACACTGAACAACCTGTGTTTTTCAGATTTGAAAACTAACCAAGGTACATGTTTCATTGACTGCTATGTGCTTCTTCTCACTTACAATCAATCTTTAAAAACTTACTTTACCTAACATGCAGTGAATACATTATGTTCTACAGATTGGAAAACTAAACAATATACATGTTTCATTGATTGCTATGCACTGTTTCATTTACAATCAATGTGAAAACACTTGTATTACCTAAGGCTCTGTGATTATGGTATGTTCTTCAGTTCTGAAAACTAAGCAAGATACATGTTTGATTGACTATTATGCTCTTGATATCACTTACATCCAAAGTAAAACCACTGGTTTTATTTAACTCTTGTGAATGAAATTTGTTTTTCAGTTTGGAAAACTAAGCATAATATATGTTTCATTAATTGCTAGACACTTGTTTTCATTAACAATCAATATGAAATCACTAGTATTATGTAATGGTCTGTGAATACAGTATTTTTTCAGGTTTAAAAACTATGCATTACAAATGATCATTGCCTGCTATGAAGCTGCATTTACTTATAATCAATATAAAAAATCTGGTTTAAACTAAGAATTTGTGAGTATAATATGTTCTTCAGTTTTGAAATCTAAACAAGTACATGTTTAATTCACTGCTGTGCACTTGTTTGAACTCACAAACAATAGCAAACCACTGGTTTTTCCAGAGAAATCTGTGAATACACAATGATCTTCAGTTTGCAAAACTAGCAAGATAGTTGTTTCATTGACTGCTATGCACCTGTTTTCACTTATGGTAAATGTGAAACCACTGTTTTTTTTTTTAACCAAACGTGCTGTGAATACAATATGCTCTACAGTTTGGAAAGCTATGCAAGATGTATGTTTCATTGCCTGCTATGCAGTTGCTTTGAAATAATAAGCAAGATACATGTTTCATTGAATGCAATACACTTGTTATCACTTACAACCATTGTCAAAACACTTGTTTTACCTAACACTCTGCGAATAGACTATGTTCTCCAGTTTTGTAAACTATGCAAGATACTTCTTACATTAACTGCTAAGCACTTGGTATCACTTACAATCAGTGTCCAAACACTGGTGTGACTTAACACTCAATGAATGCAGCATGTTCTTCAATTTTGAAAACTAAGGATGAAGCATGTTTTATTGAATGTTGACACTACTTTGAACTCAAAATCAATATGAAAACACTGGTTTTACATAATGCACTATGAATGCACTATGCTTTTCAGTTTGGAAAACTAAGCATGGTACTTGATTCATTGACTGCCATGCACTTGTTTTCATTTACAATCAATGTCAAAACACTGGTTTGACTTAATGTTCTGTAAATAGAGTATGTCCTTCAGTTTTGAAAACAATACAAGATACAAGTTTCTTGACTGCTATGCACTTGTTTTCACTTTCACTCTATATCAAAATGCTGTTTTACTTAACCATCTGAGAAGGCAGTATGTTCTTCAGTTTTGAAAACTAAGACAGATAGTGGTTTCATTGACTGCTATGCACTTATTTTCACTTACAGTCAATGCCAAAACCCTGGTTTTACCTAACACTCTGTGAATGCAGTATGATCCTTGGTTTTGAAAACTCAGTCTAGTACTGGTTTCATTGACTGCTATGCACTTGTTTTTAATTATGTTCAATTAAAAATCCTGTTTTAACTTAACGTTCTGTGAATGCAGTACCTTCTTCAGTTTTGAACATATGCCAGATATTGGTATCATTGACTACTCTGCACCTGTTTTCCCTTACACTCAATAGCAAAACACTGGTGTTACCTAATAATCTGGGGATGCAGTACATTCTTCAGCTTTGAAAACTAAACCAGACCTGGTTTCATTCACTGCCATAAGCTTGTTTTCACTTAAAATCAGTGACAAAACACTCATTTTATCTAAAGTTCTGTGAATGCAGTATTTTCTTCTGCATCTTTTTTGAATATGCAGCAAGATATATTTTCCTAATGCTCTGTGAATGCAGTATGTTCTTTGATTATGAAAACTAAGCCAGGAACTGGTTTCATTGACTGCTATGCACTTGTGTTCACTTACACTCAACGTCAAAACCCTAGTTTTACCTAATCCTCTGAGAATGCAGTATGTTTTTCAGTTTTGAAAACTAAACCGGATACTGTATTCATTGAATGCTATGTACTTGTTTTCACTTATACTTTATGTCAAACCCCTGTTTTACCTAACACACTCTAAATACAGTATGTTCTTCAGTTTTGAAAACTAGGCCATGTACTGGTTTCATTGAATGCTATTCACTTGTTTTCATTTCCATTCAATGTCAAAACACTGTTTTTCCCTAACACTCTGTGAATGCAATATGTTCTTTGGTTTTGAAAACTAAGCCAGGCACTAGTTTCATTGACTCTAATGAACTTTTTGCTGTCACTTAATGTCAAAACCCTTGTGTTATGAAACTCTCTGAGAAAGGTATATGTTCTGCAGTATTCATAATAAGCCAGATAGTGGTTTAATTTTCTGCTATGCACTTTTTTCACTTACATTCAATGTCAAAACCTTGGATTTACCTTATACTCTTTGAATTCACTATGTTCTTCTTTTTTGAAAGCTGAGCCAGATAATAGTTTCATTGACTGCAATGCAACCATTTTCACTTACAGTCAATTTCAAAACCACTAGGTTTACCTAATGTTTTGTGAAAGCAATATGCCCTTCAGTTTTGAAAACTGAGCCAGATACTGATTTCATTGACTGCTATGAACTTGTTTTCACTTACAATGTCAAAACACTGGTTTAACCTATCATTCTTGCATATGTATGTCCTTCAGTTTGAAGACTAAGCTAGATACTTGTTTCATTGACTGCTGTGCATGATTTATCACTTTCAATCAATGTCATAACACTTGTTTTGCCTAATGCTCATTGAATACATTATGTTCTTCAGTTTTGAAAACTAAGCAAGATACATGTTTCATTTGTTGCTTGTATATGTTTTCACTAACAATCAATGTCAAACCATGTTGTTTTACTTAACACTATATGAATACAGTATGCTTTTCAATTTTGTAAATGAAGCAAAATACATTTTTCACTGACTGCTGTGCACTTCTTTTCTCTAATATTCAATGTCACAACACTGGTTTATGTAACACTTTGTGAATAGAGTGTGTTTTCAGTTTTGAAAATTAAGAAAAATTCATGTTTCAATGAATTATTTGCACATGTTTTCACTTAAAATGAATGTCATAAACTGATTTTACATTTCATTATGAATAATATTTGTTCTTCAGTATTGAAAACTAGCAAGATAATAATTTCAATGACTGTTAGGAACTGTCTTTACTAATAATAAATGTCAAAACACTGGTTTTCCTAAAGCTCTCTGAGTACAATAAGTTCTCTAGTGTTGAAAACTTCTGAAGGTATATGTTTCATTGACTCTCATGCAGTTGTTTGAACTCACAATCAATTTCAAAACAACAGTATACCTCACACTTTGTGAATACATCATGTTCTTCAGTTCAGAAATAAAGCAAGATAATTGTTTCATCAACTGCTATGCACTATTTTTCACTAACTATGCATGTCAAATCACAGGTATTACTTAATGCTCTGTAATGCAGTAACTCTTCAGTTTTGAAAACTAAGCAAGATACATGATTCATTGCAAGTATGTACTTGTATTCAAATACAACCAATGTCAAAACACTGGTTTTACCTAACGCTCTGTGGTATCAGTATGTTATTCAGCTTTGTATGCTAAGCAAGATACATGATTCTTTGAGTGCTCTGCACTTGTTTTAATTGATATTCAATGTCAAACCACTGGTTTTACCTAGTGCTATGTGAATACAGTATGTTCTTCAGTTTTGAAGCCAAGGTAGATACTGGTATTATTGCCTGCTATCCACTAGTTTTCACTTACAGTCAATGCCAAAACACTTGTTTTGCCAAACTCTCTTTGAAGGCAGTATCTTCTTCAGTTCTGAAAACTAAGCCAGATACTGGTTTCATTGACTTTTAAGTATTTGTATTCACTTACAATTAATGTGAAATAACTGGTTTTACCTCACAGTCTGTGAATTCAGTATGTTCTACAGTTTTGAAAACTAAGCCAGATACTGGTTGCATTGACTGCTATTGAAATGTTTTTACTTAAAAATCAATGCCAAAAGAGTGATTTTACATATTGTTCTATGAAAGCAACATTTTCTCCAGTTTTGAAAAAATAATCAATATACTTGTTTAATTGAATGCTATTTCCCTCTTTTCACTTACATTCAATGTCAAAACACTCATTTTACCTAATGCTCTGTAAATCCACTTTGTTCTGTTGTGAAAACTAAGCAAAATTCATGTTTCATTCACTGCTATGCTTTTGTTTTCAATTACAATCAAAGTGAAAACACTGGTATTGACTAATGCTATGTGAATCCAGAATGAACTTCAGTTTTGATAACTAAGCAATATACATGTTTCACTGATTTCTATACATTTGTTTTCCTCACAATGAATATAAAATCACTGATTTTACCTAAAGCTCTGTGAATGCATATGTTCTTCAATTAGAAGACTAAGCAAATTACTTGTTTCATTGATTGCTATGCACTGTTTATCATTTTCAATCAATGCCATAACACTTGTTTTACCTACCACTCACTGAATACAGTATGTTCTTAGGTTTGAAATATAAGCAAGTTATGGGTTTCATTTATTGCCTGCTTTCAATAAAAATCAATGTCAAGCCATGTGGATTTACTTAATACTCTGAGAAAACAGTATGTTTTTCAGGTTTGTAACCTAATCAAGATATATTTTTCATTGACTGCTATGCACTTCTTTACTCTAACATTAAAGGTCAAGCCATTGGTTTATGTAAGGCTTTGTGAATAGAGTGTGTTCTTCAGTTTTGAAAACCAAGCAAGATTCATGTTTCATTTAATGTTATGCATATGTTTCACTTACAAGGAATGTAAAATCTTGGGTTTTACCCAACACTGTGAATAATGTTTGTTCTTCAGTATTGAAAACTAAGCAAGATACTTATTTCATTGACAGATATGCACATTTTTTCATTTGCAATCAATGTCAGAACACTGTTTTTCCTAATGTTCTCTGTATATACTAGCTTCTCTAGTGTTGAAAGTTAGCAAGATATATGTTTCTTTGATTCCCGTGCACCGGTTTGATCTCATAATCAATTTCAAACCACGGGTTTACTTGATGCTGTCTGATACAGTGTGTTCTTCAATTTGGAAAAGAAAGCAAAATAATTGTTTCATCATCTGCTATGCCCTGGTTTTCACTTATGATGAATGTCAAATCATAGGTTTCATCTAACACTCAGAAATGCAGTATGCTCTTCAGTTTTGAAAACTAAGCAAGATACATGATTCTTTCAAAACACTGGTTTTACTTAACAGTCTGAGAATATATGATGTTGTTTAGTATTAAACAGTAAGAAAAATACATGATTAATTGATATGCACTTGTTTTCACTTACATCCAATGTCAAATCCCTGTTTTTTCTTAACATTCTGTGAATACAATATGTTCTTCCTTTTTTAATAATGAACAAGATTCATTATTCATTGACTGCTATGCACTCATTTTCACGTTCAAGGAATGTCAAATCACTGGTTGTACCTAGCACTCTGTGAAAACATTATGTCCTTCAGTTTTGAAACTAAGAAAAATACTTGTTTCATTGACTTCTATGCATTGGCTTTCACTTGCAGTCAATGTCAAAACACAGGTTTTACCTAATACACTGTGAATATAGCATATTCTTCAGTTTTGAAATTAAGCAAGATTCATGTTTCATTGAGTGCTATGCATTTCTCACATAAAATGAATGTTAAACCACTGGTTTTAAGTAACACTCTCTGAATGCAGTATGCTCTTCAGTTTTCAAAATTAAGAAGATACTTGCTTCATTGACTACCAAGCACTTATTTTCAATTACAATCAATCTCAAAACACTGGTTTTATCTAATGCTCTGTGAATACAGTATGTTCTTTAATTTTGAAAACTAAGGAAGGTACTAGCTTCATTGACTGTTATTCACTTGTTTTCACTTACATTCAAAATCATATCCCTGGTTTTACCTAGTGCTCTGTGAATACATGGTGTTCTTCAAGTTTGAAAGCTAAACAAGATATTTGATTCATTAGATGCTATGCACTTGTTTTCACTTACAATCAATGTCATAAGTTCGGTTGTATATATTACAACCATACATATATATGTATGAATACAGTATGTTCTTTACTTTGATAACTAAGCAGGATACATGTTTCCAAGACAGCTATGTACTTATTTTTACTTACATTCAATGTCCAACCATTAGTTTTACCTATAACACTGTGAATACACTGTGCTATTCAGTGTTGAAAACTAAGCAAGACACATGTTTCATTGTCTGTTATGAACTTGTTTTAACTTTCAATCAATCCCAAATCACTGGTTTTTCCTAACACTCTGTGAATACAGTATGTTATCCAGTTTTGAAAACTAAGCAAGATACTTGTTTTATGAACTTATGTGCTCTTGGTATTACTTACAGTCAATGTCAAAACATTAGTTTTCCTAACACTCTGTGAATAGATAAGGTTCTTCAGTTTTGGAAAGAAAGCAATATACATGTCATATAGACTGCTATGTACTTCTTTTCATTTACAATCAATGTAAAACACTGGTTTTGTCTTCCACTCTGTGAATACATTTTGCCCCCCTTCATTTTTGAAAACTAAGAAAGATTCATGTTTCTTTGACTGCAATGCATTTGTGTTCACTTAAATCAATATCAAAACAATGGTTATAACCAATGCTCTGTGAATAGAGTATGTTCTTCATTTTTAAAACTAAGGGATATACACATTTCTTTGACTGCTTTTCAGTTGTTTTCAATTACAATCCATGTCAAAGCAGTGGTTTTATACAACAGTCTCTGAATACACTAGGTTCTTCATTTGTGAAAATTAAGGGAGATACTTGTTTCATTGAATGCTATGCACTTGTTTTCACTTACAACCAATATCCAAACACTGGTTTTAGCCAACATTCTATGAATACAGTGTATTCTTCAGTTTTGAAAATTAAACTAGATTCATGTTTCATTGACTGCTGTGCCCTTGTTTTCATTTACAATCACTGTCAAAACCCTCATTTTACTTAATGCTCTGTGAATACAATATCTACTTACGTTTTGAAAACTAAGCAAGATACCTGTTTCATTGACTGATAAGCACATTTTCAATTACAAACAATGAGAAAACTCTGGTTTTACCTAAATATTGGTGAATTCAGAATGTTCTTAGTTTTCTGAAAACAATGTGAATGAAAACTTGTTTCATTCACTTTTGTGTAATTGTTTTGAAAACACTGGTTTTACCTAATGCTCAATAAATACACTATGATATTCAGTTTTGAAAACTAATAATACTTGTTTCTATGAATGTTATGCATTTATTTTCTCTTACAATCAATTTCAAACCCTGGTTAAACCTAATGCTCTGTGAATACAGTATATTCTTCACATTTGAAAACTGAGCAAGATATGTGATTCATTAACTGCTATGCATTTGTTTTCACTTTTAATAAATGTCATAACACTGGCATTACCTAATGTGAGGTAAATACAGTGTGTTCTTACATTTTGAAAACTAAGCAACATTCAAGGTTCAATGAATGCTATACACTTCTTTTCACTTTAGATCAATGTCAAAGCACATTTATTCCCAAACTATGAATGCACTATGTTTTATGGTTTTGAAAAGTAAGCAAGATACATATTTAATCAACTGCTATGCACTTACTTTCACTTACAATCAATGTCAATACACTGATTTTCTGTAACACTCTGTGAATACACTATGTTTTTCAGTTTTGATAACAGAGCAAGCTTCATATTTCATCAATTGCTATGCAATTCATTTCACTAATAATCAATGTTAAAATGATTATTTTAATTAATGCCCTGTGAATACAGTATGTCTTCAGCTTTGAACACTAAGCCAGGTATTTGTTTCATTGACTGCAATGCTCTTGTTTTCACTTACAATCAATGTCAAGTCACTGGTCTTAGCTAATGCTCTATGAATAGAGTATGCTCTTCCGTTTCAAAAACTAAGCAAGATACTTGTTTCATTGACTACTATGCACTTGTTTTCTCTTACAGGCAGTGTGAAATCTGTGGTTTTACCTAATGCTCTTTGAAGACAAATTGCTCTTCAGTTTAGAAAGCTAAGCAAGATAAATGTTTCCTAGACTGTTAGCCCTTGTTTTCACTTACAATCACAGTTATCACTGGTTTTGCTTCACACTGTAAATTCAGTATGTTCTTTAATTTTGAAAACTAAGAAAGATTCAGGTTCATTGACTGCTATGAACTTGTTTTCACTTACAATCAATGTCAAAACACTGATTTTACCTAATGCTCTGTGATTACAGAATATCCATCAAATTTGTAAGCTAAGCAAAGTTCGTATTACATTGATTGCTATGTAATTTTTTCACTTATAATCAATGTTAAAATACTGGTTTTAACTAACACTCAGTGAATACACTTTTTTCTTCAGTTTTTGAAACTAAGGAAGATACATGTTACATTGACTGCTATGCTCTTGTTTTCACTTACAACCAATGTCAAATCACTAGTTTTACCTAAACCTCTGAGCATACACTCTGTTCTTCAGTTTTTTTAAATTAAGACACAGATTTCTTTGACTGCAATGCATGTGTCTTAACTTTAAAGCAATGTCAAATTACTTGTTTTACCTCACACTGTAAATACAGTATATTCTTCAACATTGAAAACTAAGCAAAATTCATGTTTTACTGACTACTAAGCGCATGCTTTCACTTGTAATCAGTGTAAAAACAGGGATTTTACCTAAGGCTCTGTGAATACATATTGTTCTTCAATTTTGAAAAATAAGCAAGATACATGTTGTATTGACTTCTTTTTTTTTTAAAGATTTATTTATTATTTATTACATATCCCCCCCCCTTTCTGCTTGCTCTTGCTGTGTGTCCATTCTTCTGTGTTTTTCTATGTCTGCTTCTTGTCTCCCCCCGTCCCCGCGGCGACGCGCCGAGTCGGCCCTCCACGGTGGTGGCTCGTTCCGTTCCAGGGTGGCTCCATTCCGTTTCCACGGGGGGCTCCGCTCCATGCTTTGCGGGCAGCAGTCCTCCATGTTTTTGCGGACTGCCGGCTTCCGCTTTCGCGGGCAGCAGCTCCGCTTTTCACGGGTGACCTTGCCATGCCCGTGGGGGCTCCGCCCTGCCCGTGGTGGCTTTTTTTGCCTTGCCCACAGCGGCTCTGCCCCGCCCACGGCGGCTTGCCTTTCTCAAGGCCGTCTGCCCGCTCAGAGAGGTCCCCGGGAACCGAACCCGGGGCCTCCCGTGTTACCACCGGCGAGCTCTTTATCCACTGAGCTATCTAGCCGGGCCCTGTATTGACTTCTATGTAACTGTTTCCACTTATAATCTATGACAAAGCACTCATTTAACCTAATGACCTGTGTACAGGTTATGTTCTTCAGTTTTGAAAACTAAGCAAGAAACATGTTTCTTTGACTGCTAATCACTTATTTTCACATACAATCAATTTCAAAACAATACTTTTCTTCAGGCTTTGTGAAGACAGTATGTTCTTCAAGTTTGAAAACTAAGCATAGTACATGTTTCATTGACTGCAACACACTTGTTTCATTTCACAATCAATATCAAATCACTGGTTTTACCTAATGCTCTGTGTATACTCTATGTTCTTCATTTTAAAAACTAAGTGTGATACATGATCCTTTGGTGGCTATGCACTTGTTTTCACTAACAGCTGTTGAAACTCTGGAACTGGCACCATGGTTATGGTGCTCCAGATGAAAGACAAGAGACAGAATTATGCTAAAGATGGGGTCAGGGGACCCTTCACCCTAGTGGAGAAGAGTGCTTTTGCACAAACTGTCATGGCTTTTATTATGATCACAGA
>PVKH010036677.1:0-11553 GCA_004027955.1 Chaetophractus vellerosus | reverse complement strand
AGTGAGAGAGGGACTTTTAGTGTAAACAGTTTCTCAGCCTCGGCACTAGTGACCTTTGGGGCTGGAGGGTTCTTTCCTGCAGGGAGCTGTTCTGTGCATTGCAGGATGTTTAGCAGCCTCCCGCCCTCCACCCACTAGATGCTGGTAGCAACCCCTCCACCCCAGCAATGACAACTAAAAATGTCTCCAGATATTGTCAAGTATTCCTTGGGGGTGGCGATGGGGTACAAAATAACCCACCTGTGTAAAAAAGATGACTTAAGTATAGGCTGTATGATAAGCATAAGAGAAGTACCTGTGAAAAATACTCAACAGGACCTCAGTATCAACCGAGGATTTTCTAAGGAGAACCATTTTCTCAACCACAATAAAGGACTCTCTCTTTTAACCCTAAGTAAGAGTGGATCTATATGAGAAAAGGCCTGTAGTGTCCACAATCATTGCTCTGACATTTTTATTTTTATTTATTTATTTATTTTTAAAGATTTATTTATTTTATTACATATCTCCCCTTCCCCCCGCTGCAGCAACGCGCTAGAGTGGTCACTGCGCAGGCGCGGCTTTCCCCGCTTGTGGACGGTCTCTGCGTCTGTTCACGGCCGGCTTTCAGTTCGCGGGTGGCTGGCTGCGCTCCATCCGCGGGCGACCTGCCCTGCCCGTGGCGGCTCTTGCCCTGTCCGTGGCAGCTTCTTGCCCTGCCCACGGCGGCTCTGGCCCGCCCATGGCGGCTTGCCATTCTCAAGGCGGTCTGCCCGCTAGGGGAGGTCCCCGGGAATCGAACCCGGGGCCTCCCATGTGGTATGCTGGCGCCCTATCCACTGGGCTATCGAGCCGGCCCCGTTCTGACATTTTTAATGTAAAAGAGGCTCATCCTACGACAGAAGAAACTCTTCTCAGCGTAGTGAATGATATATACGTACATATATGCATGCGTATCTGCATATATGCATGCGATATGCATATATAAATGCTTAAAGACATAAAGAGAGTTTTGAGTGTTTAGCATACTTCATTGTCTTGCTTGGGAATTCTGAAGTTTTGAGGCCTAATAAATGGTTTCTAATGATACGAAGTCGAGTAAAAGCCTTTGAGAAAGCTCTTGTTTCAGAAAGGCCCATCAGCCACGCTGATCTAAGTGGACCTAATTGGAACAATAGTGTTGCTGTAGTTACCCAAAAAGCCTTCATTACTCTCGCAAAACGAAGATGCACCTGGCTAATACGAAAACAGAATTCTGTTCTTTTATTTTGTTCTTTACGAAGTGTTTATTACTTATTTGGAACTCTGTAATCTTTACCATGCTAGTTCCGTGAGTCACAGCACTGAGAATTCCTCTATTTACTTGCCTAATGTGTTTTATATCATGTATAATTACAATGAATGGATCTTTCTAAATAGACATTTTTGGTAAGCTTGGGATCCTCTACTTTCAGAATAGTGTTCACATGCAGAGAGAAAAAGTTTCCTTTGACGATATATAATTCCTTCATCAACCAGGGAAATATTTATTCACCTTTACCTTTAAAATACACACATTTCAAAGGATACAGACAAAGATTGAAAGTTGCTGAGGGCTGTTTCCTGGTTTGGGATTTGTTTCGAACTGGCTGACCTAATAATTCACTAGAGATGATGTTAGAACAAGTCCACTTCCCTAAGACAACAGGAATTGTGAGAAAAGTTCTGGAAACAAATTGAGGATTTTTGTGGAGAAACTCACGTGTCCCATGGAGCAAGAGAACTTGTAGGCAGTATCACTCTGAAATTGAGGTTTATGAATCACAAGATTGTCTGCAGATGTGAACAGTGCTCTTTACGTTTTAATTGACAAAAAGGTAAATTAGCGTAGAGATGTAGAAGAAGGATGACATCAGGCCAACAGACTGCTTAAGAAATTTCTTGCGCAGGGTTATTTCCCTTTTCAGAGAAAAATATGTTTGGCAGTTAGAAAATTCCTTTTCCACTAATGGCATAGTGTCATTTTTAAAATTATTAGCAGACTGCTTGTGGTGGCTGTACAGTCATGTGGGGCTGTGGCCCGGCTTAGAGCTGCCTCCCACATGGCTGTAGTTTGAGACATAACTCTGAAATAATGTGTAAGAGGACCAGTTCTGGCAATGGAGTGCTGACAGCACTGTCGAAGGCAATGTCACTTGCGCTGGGCCAGCTGTGTGAGGCAACATGTCTGGCCACTGCAGTGCTGGCATGGCAACCACTGTGTGGGCATCCAAGCACGTGGCCCGGAGTTCTCCTAAGTGGGTGAGAACTCGGCCTGATGGCCCCTGCTTTCTCTTGTACAAGCGCTGGGTTTTGCCCAAATGAGCAACTCCAGACCCTAAAATGTAAGATTCATTTGTGGTTATCAGGAACCTGATGGAAAATTTGACTAGAAATACAAAAAAGTCATGTGAAAAATAGACCTCTGGAACAGAAATCAGGAACTGATTTTACAAGTATATGGCGTAGCCAACACGTGCCTTCCTAACTCACAACAGCCTGCCATGGTACAATAAAAGGGGTGTGGGGGACAATGAGGATTACAACAAAAACCACCACCACCACTGTGGTTTTGTCTGAACTCCACAGGGGAATCACTGGCCTCTCATTCCTACCCTTCCCCTGCCAGGCTTCTAAGGAAGTATCCTCTCTCTTTGCCCACCTTGCGTGCTTTTCTGATGAGTGATGAAGCCCATTTCTGCCTCATCGACTCAGTTCAGTGACCCTTGACTCAACTCTGCTCCAGTTGCAACTTTTGCTAAGGTCAAACCAGCATTCCTTCTCACCACTAATAATATTAGTGTTTTTTTTTTTTTAAAGATTTATTTTATTTAAATCTCTCTCCCCATCCCTTTGTTCTTTGCACTTGCTGTGTCTGTTCATCTTCCCTGTTTCCCTAAGAGGCACCGGGAACCAAACCCAGGACCTCCGATGAGGGAGGGAGGCACCTAATCGCTTAAGCCACCTCTGTTCCCTCCTTTGTTGTGTCTCTTGTTATGTTTTTCCTCTTGTGTATCTTGTTGTGTCAGCTTGTCACACCTGCCCGTCACACCAGCTTGCTTTCTTCTTTAGGAGGCACCAGGAACCGAATCATGGACCTCCCATGTGGTAGGCAGGAGCCCAATCACTTAAGCCACATCTGCTTCCCAATAGTATTAGTTTTTAAAAATTGTTTTTATTAGAGAAATTGTAGTTTACAGAAAAATCCTTCAGAATATTCAGTTTCCCATATACCTCCCTGCATATACATAGTTTCCCCCATTATTAAATACTTGGCATTAGTGTGGTATCTTTGTTACAAGTGATGAAACAATATTACTACAATAATGCTATTAATATAGTCCATAATTTACATTAGGGTTCACTGTTATTGTTGAACGGTCCTATGATTTAAAAAAAATTTTATTCTAGTAACACATGTACAACCCCAAATTTCTCCCTTTAACCACATTCAAATATATAATTGACTGGTGTTAATTACATTCAAAATGTTGTGCTACCATTACCACCATCCATTTACCAAAATTTTTCCATCAACCCAAACAGAAACTCTGTACCAATTAAGCAATAACTCCCCGTTCCCTACCCCACCCCAACCCCGATAACTTGTATTCTAGTTTCTGAATCTATGAATGTGCTTATTCTAATGATTTCATATCAGTAGGCTTCTACAATATTTGACCTATTCTGTCTGGCTTATTTCATTCACCATGATGTCATCAAGGTTCAGCCATGTGGTCACATGTTTCAGGACTTCATTCCTTTTTATGGCTGAATAATATTCCATTGTAGGTATATACCACATTTTGTCTATCCATTCATCAGTTGATGGACTCTTGGGTTGCTTCATCCTTTGGCAATTGTGAACAGCCCCCTAGGAACATTGGTGTGCAAATATCTGTTCAAGTCCCTGCTTTCAATTCTTTTGGAGTATATACCTAGAAGTGGGATTGCTGGATCATATGGTAATTTTATACTTTCTGAAGAACTGCCAATCTGTCTTCCATAGCAGCTGCACTATTTTACTTTCCCACCAACAGTGAATGAATGTTCCTATTTATCCCTATCCTCTCTAACACTTGTTATTTTCTGCTTTCTGAACAGTGGCCATTCTAAAGGCTGTGAAATGGTATTTCATTGCGGTTTTGATTTGTAGTTCTCTAATAGGTTATGATAATGAGCATTTTTAATGTGGGTTTTTTTTTTTTACCATTTGTGCATCTTCTTTGGAGAAATATCTATTCAGTCTTTTGCCCATTTTTAAATTGAGTTGGTTGTCTTTTTGTTGTTGAGTTGTAAGATTTCTTTATATATTCTATATATTAAACTCTTATCATATATGTGGGGTTTCCAAATATTTTCTCCCATTCTGTAGGTGGTCTTTTTAAAAAAATTTTTTAAAGATTTATTTTTTTATTTATTACATATCCCCCCCTTTCTGCTTGTTCTTGCTGTGTTCATTTTTGCGTTCTTCTGTGTCTGCTTGTCTCCCCCCGCTGCGGCGACCCGCTGAGTCAGCTCACCACGAGGTGGCCTACCTGCTCGCGGGGGCTTGCCCTGCCCACGGCGGCTTGCCCTGCCCATGGCGGCTTGCCATCTCAAGGTGGTCTGCCCGCTCGAGGAGGCCCCGGGAACCGAACCTGGGGCCTCCTATGCGGTAAACCGGCACCCTACCAATTGGGCTACAGCCGGCCCCCTGTAGGTGGTCTTTTTTATTCATGATAAAGTCCTTTGAAGCACAAAAATTTTTAATTTTGATGAATTCCTATTTGTCTATTTTTTCTTTTGTTGCTCATGCTTTTGGGATAAAGTCTAAGAAACCACTGCTGCTCTAACACAAGGTCCTGAAGGTACTTCCCTCTGTTTTCTTCTAGGAGTTTTATAATTTTGATTCTTCCATTTAGGTCTTTGATCCATTTTGAGTTAATTTTTGTATATAGTGTGACGTAGGGGTCCACCTTTATTGTTTTGCAAATGGATATCCAGTTTTCCCATCACCAGTTATTGAAGAGGCTATTCTTTCTCCAATGAATGTATTTGGCAATTTTGTAAAAAATCTTTTGGCTGTGGATGTGAGGGTTGATTTCTGAACTCTTCATTCAATTCCAATGGTCTATATGTCTGTCACTGTGCCAGTAACATGCTGTTTGGATTACTGTAGCTTTATAATATGTTTTAAAATCAGGATGTGTAAGTCCTTCAACTTCGTTCTTCCTTTTCAAGATGGTTTTGGCTATTCAGAGTCCCTTACCCTTCCACGAAAATTTGATAATTGGCTTTTCCATCTCTGCAAAGAAGGCTTTGGAATTTTGATTGGGATTGCATTGAATCTGTAAATCACTTTGGGTAAAATTGACATCTTAACAATATTTAGTCTTCCAATCCTTGAACACAGAATGTCCTTCCATTTATTTAGGTCTTCTTTGAATACTTTCAGCAATGTTTTATAGTTTTCTGTGTATAAGTCCTTTACATCTTTGGCTAAATTTATTCTTAGATGTTGGATTCTTGTAGTTGCTGTTGTAAATGGAATTGTTTTTCTTGATTTCCACTTCAGATCGCTCATTACTAATGTGCAGAAACAGTACTGATTTTTGCATTTGATCTTGTGCCCTGCCACATTGCTGAATTTGTTTATAACTTTAGTAGCTTTGTAGGAGTTTTTTTTTAGTTTTTTTTATACACGTAAGATTATGTCATCTGTAAATAAGGAAAATTTTACATCTTCCTTTCCAAGTTGGATTCTATTTATTTCTTTCCATCTTGCCTAATTGCTCTGGCTAAAACTTCTAGCACAATGTTGAGTAACACTGAACAGTGGGACTTCTTGTCTTGTTCCTTATCTTAGAATAAAAGCTTTCAGTTTTTCACCATTGAGTATGATGTTAACTCTGTATTTTTCATCTATTTAGGAAGTTTCTTTCTTTTTTTTTTAAGATTTATTTATTACACATCTCCCCCCTTTTTGCTTGTTCTTGCTGTGTTCATTTTTGTGTTCTTCTGTGTCTGCTTGTCACCCCCTGCTGTGGCGACCCACCGAGTCAGCTTATTGCGCGGCGGCCTGCCTGCTCACGGGGGCTTGCCCTGCCCGTGGTGGCTTGCCCTGCCCGCGGTGGCTTGCCCTGCCCGCGGCGGCCTGCCTTCTCAAGGTGGTCTGCCCGCCCAAGGAGGCCCCGGGTTCGGTTCCCTATGTAGTAAACTGGCGCCCTACCAATTGGGCGACAGCCGGTCCCGGAAGTTTCTTTCTATCCCTACATTCCTAAGAGTTTTTATCAAGAAGTGCTGCTTGATTTTGCCAAATATCTTTGTTTTCATTTCAGAGCTGGCAAAACAAATGGCATATAATGGGCTGACTTAAACAATGGGAATTTACTAGCTCACGATCTTGAGACTAGGAGAAGGTAAAAATTGACACATCAGCAAGACATTGCTTTCTACCCAAAGACTGTGGCTTTCTAGGGCTGGCTGATGGTGGTTATTATTCCTTTGTTTTTTGTCACATGGCAATGTACATGGCAGCATCTTCATTCTCTTCCAAGTTCTGTTGACTTCCAGATTATGGCTGCTCCCCACGTTTTTTCTTCCTATGACCTTCCCTCTTAGGCTTCTAGTAATAGGATAAGACCTATCCTGATTCACTTGGGCCACACCTTAAATGAAGTAAACTCACTGGGGATTGGGACGTAAACATACCTTTTGTGGGGGATGTGATTCAATCCCCAACAATTCTCAACTTCTAAGAAATTCTCTGGACTAGTTTTCCATTGCAAATAGTGTTTCCTTTTCATTGCAATCTCTAGGCTGGGGAATGACCTACAAAGTACTCTTAAAAGTGATATTCTCTTAGTGACTGTTGGCTAAATGGTTAGCTTTGGGAGCAAAATGGTCAGACACTATTTACTTCTATAGAGCTTAATGTGATCTTGCAGGGAATTTTTACATTTTACACATTTGAGCTTGTTAAATCAAAGGTATGGATTCCTAGCAGTAAAATGATAGAGGAAATGTCAAATGCGTATCTATTACTCTGTGTAAGAGAGGAATTGGATTGTCTTTGAGTAATAGAGACCCACATCCTGCCCTCCAAGAAAACCAACTACTTAAAATAGGGGTGTTTTTTTTAAAATCTCATGCAGAATGTAAGTAGGTGATTCAGGACTGGCCTGGCAACTTCATGTAAACCAAAGACTTGAGCCTCTACTTGGCCACCCTCAGGATGTGGCTCTTGTTTTCATGGTACCAAGATGGCATCTGGAGCTCAATCTATACATATATCAGGGGAAAGTGGGCAAGGTGAAAGGACAAAAGATCATGTCCCAGTTGTGGCAACAGCCTTTGATGACCTTCGAAAGCCTGTCCAGTCCTTTCTGCTGATGCGTCATTGGTAGATTGATATCTTGTGACCAACCCTAGCTGTAAAGAAGATGAGAAAATGCAGGTGCTTATTTTTTTTTTGTAACTGACCACATTGTAATGCTAAAAACAAATGGGGCCACCCTTATCATAAAGTATATTCATATCTTAATTAGATAAATACTTTGTAGAATAAAACCCAGTTTCCAAAATCCCAACAAGAATTTGTTCCATTTGTCTTTTCTTCAGATTATCCCCATCGCTTCTATGGATTTGGGCACACTACCAGTAAACTCTTCACTTTTGCCTATCCACAGCTATTTTTGAAGCATTTCCCATCACTAGGGCCATTTATATTCAAACCCATTTCTACTGGGTAAAACATCCCATCTAACAACCTTGAGCATTAAACACCTCTTTAAAAGTACTCATATGTTTTACTCTTTAGCTTACAACATGGTTTACACCATCCTCCCAAAGAGGCAGTCAAATTGATCACAGCCATCTGTTCTCTCCATCCCCACTCATGACCCAAGTGGAGGAACACATAGCATCATCCTTTCAACACTGGAGTGCTCACTTTGAAGTCATGACTTGCTAAGCCATCCTGGTAGAAGCAACAACTCCTAAGATTGTCTTTTTAACTGAAATATTTGCCTGTGAATTTCCAAGTTAAGACGTTTTGACACTGACCTCATCCTTTGGCCTTGATTTTCTTCATTTCAAATTTGTATTCTCAACTCCTTAGAAGTTCTCTGGAAGAGTTTTTCATTATACACGATGCTACCTTTTCATTGTAAACGCTTGGCTGTTGTTTCCACCGTCCTATTGCCTGCAAAATGCACGGTCAAATGATTTTCCTGCCATGTTAGCTATAAGGTAAATCATTCCTTTATTCCTACCGTTGCTAAATTATCTGACTTTGGCAAAAGATCACAGACAAACTACAAACAGGATTATAATCACGCTGCCTGTAGTTCCGCAGACCTAGCCAGAAACACTTTCTCTTCCAGACCTTTATCCCCTTTCATGTAGTTCCCTTCGCTAGACTTTCACTCTCGTTTGCACAGCGAATTTCTCCCTTCTCGCTACATTATTAGCTTAATCCCCTCCACCAGCATCATGTCACTGCAATTATTTTAAATAATGAAGTCAAAGAAGTGATGAGCAGAGTCTTAACATGATTTTATAATACAAAACTTGCCTAATATTCTTTACATGCTTTAGACATGAAAACCCTTTTAAAGCTCTTTTGTCTATGAATTGATTGTATTTCCGATAATTACATTTTTTATATCAAATAAACCTAATGTTCATTAAATTGCTCCAGCTTTGACTAGGGATTGGGCTCTGAAACGTGATTGTTTGGAGTGAGGCATAGATTAGCAAAATGATTTCCTTTTCTCTACGCATGGAAAACATTATGCCACATTTATTAAGTACCTACTGGAATTCTTAACTGCAGTTAAATCACATTAGTATTTTCCTTTGGGTAGAGGCAGAGTGGTTAAGCCTGCTGAATGATTCGATATAGGTGAAAACTTGGCGTGGAGCCTTGTAACCTCAGGCTGTGAATCTGAGCTCAGCCACACATTTCTACACATAGTCCAGCATCCGTTATTATGCATACGAGGGACTAAGTTTGAAAGAGGTGGTGGAATTATTTCTATTTACTCAAGAGCTGAACAGAGCTATTAGAAAGAAATCTTCAGTTCCTCTGGGGGATGGAAATAATTCTTCCACTGCTGTGAGACCGTGCTGGAAGTTTCATGTGCCAAGAGAAAAGCAGCTGAAGAGAGCTAGAAAATCATCACGAGTGTTTTTCCACTCCTTTCAGTCATTGAAATTGGCTGAAAATATTGGAACTGATTTTTTATAGAATTGGCTCCTCCTACATAATCTGGCAACATAACGGTCCCTATTCTTTCTTGATTTTTCAAGGTGTTGTATTGAAAAAAGGTAAGTTTACTCAGAACTCTAGTGTTGATGTTTTTAAAAAGCATTGTTACTCTCAGACATTCCTTTTTCTGGTGGAGGAAAAGAGATCTGGCAATGTGGAAGAATCCTGGAGCTTGATTCTGTACTTGTCGGCCATGACCTCGGACCTCTCTAAGCCTCAGTTTTCTTGCCTTAAAAAAATGGGGAAAAAATCATATCAAAATTGCTGGATTATTGAAGAGGTTAAGCTAAAGTCCCTTGCACAGTACTTAGCACTCAATAGGGACTCAATAATGTTAATTCTCTTTGCCATGACCCCTAACTGGTGTATTAGAATACTTTATTAGTAAAATTATGATATCATTTATAGTAGTACCCTAGATTTATAAAGAGCTAAAAGTAAATAGGTGAATGCAATTACGAAATCTATAGAGACCTTTCTTTTAGCAATCTATATACTATTGGAATATACTTACAGGCATAGTATATCTGTAGGGTTAATGAAATTATTGAGTCAAAGGGTAAGTGCATTTTTTATTAGATAGTTATTGGCAAATTCCTCTCCAAAAGGCTGCGCCAATTCTGACCCTCCCTCCTCGAAGACATATAGAAGTGTCTATTTTCCTGTGCTCTGATCAGACCTGGATTTTTAATTTTATTATTTTTACATTTTGTTCTGCATCTTTTATTTTTTCCCTGAACATTACCTCTTGTATACCATTCTATATCAGAATATATAAAGTTGTCCCATCCTTTCTACCAACCATATAATATCCCATTTATTGGCATATTACAATATATTTAACCACTCTATCAATGGCTATTTAGGTGATTTACAATCTGCAATATTAAAAACAATGTTTCAAGGAATAATTTGTACAAATATCAGTTTAAACGTGCTCTCTGTTGCTAGGATACATTCCTTAGAACCTGAGTTCTCAATATTGCATGTTCTCTTTCTTTGCAAAAGTTGAAAGAGCAGTTTTGTACCTTCAGTCTAGAGCTCTCCCCTGAGCACTAACCCACTGTACAACTATTTACTTACAATATCTACATGGCTATCTCAAGCCTATTATGTGATAAATTGACTATCAGTCTTTCCTATCATTTAAATGACACCTCCAGACAACTATTCAGTCATAAAAATGAACGAAGTTCTCATACATGCTACAACAAGGATGAAGTCCGAAGATGTGTTGAGTGAAATAAGCCAGACACATAAAGGTAAATATTGCATGATTGTATGATCTTGCTTTTATGAAACACCAATAATAAGCAAACTCCATAAAGACAGATAGTTGATTACAAGTTACCAGTGGCCATGGTGGGGTGGGGGAGGTGAAGAGGGAGTTATTTGCTTAATGGGTGCAGAGTTTCTGTTTGAGGTGATGAAAAAGTTGAGGGAATGGATTTTAGTGATGGTAGCACAATATTGTGAATAGAATTAATGCCACTGAATTGTACATTTGAAAACAGTTAAATTGAGAAATTTTGAGTTGTGTATTTGGTACTACAATAAAAACTAAAAAGAAAAAAGAAGATTAGAGTGAAACATGGTTCTTTGTCCAACGCCCGTTTTCCACCTCTCTTCCCAAGAGATAACTGATGTTACCAGTTTGTTTAGCATCTTTGGAGAGAAAGTTTAGGCATAAACAGGTCTCTGAATTTGTGTCCTTTCCCCCACATAAATGGTAGCACATACTACGCAAAGAAAACTCTTCAAAGACATCCTCTAAATATTTCCAGAGTTAGCATACTTTCTCTTCATCCTTGCAATGATTAAATCATTGTTGAAGAGTACAGGTGAGCTATTTTGTAGATTATCACTCAATTTGGCTTGTCTGCTGTTTCCTTATGATTGAATCAAATTTATGCACTTTTGGTAGTAATACCACAGAAAGAATATTGTGTCCTTCTCAGATACTTCACATCAGGAGGCACTTCATGTCTGTCTGTGTTGTTGGGGAAGTGAATTTTGAGCAGTTGATTAAGGTGGAGTCTGCCAAGTTTCTCCACTGAAAATTCACCAATTTTCCTTTTGTAAATAATAAATAATCTGGGGGGAGACTATGAGACAATACATATCTTGTTCTCCATTAAACACTCACTTCAAGATTGTTTTTTAACTGTGTAACTAATTTATTAGTTTCAAGGCGTTGATATTTGTTGAAAGGGTAAAACAGTGTTATTCCAATAGCATTTATGTATCTAGAATCATTTTTTTTAAAGATTTATTTATTATTTATTACATATCCCCCCCCCCCC
>PVKH010036676.1:0-11557 GCA_004027955.1 Chaetophractus vellerosus | reverse complement strand
ACTCCCCCATGACTGATATATTAAATGCCTTTTATAAAACTGTATTTTACCAATTGTATGAATGGACGGTGGATAGGTGAATAGATAGATCAATTAAACAATCGAACAATTAAAATTCGAGTGGCTTTCCCTCACTTCTCTTTTTCTATTTAAAATGCTAGTGGGCTGCAATCAATCTAGATTATAAAGGACTCACATATTGGGCCATATGTATTCATATTTTCCAAGGTTCCTATTAGTGTCTCTAATTCTTAGACATAATTATTAGGTCCATATAGGCCATCTTCTGGAACAGTAATCTCTTATTCTTAAATATAATGATTAGGTTCATATCAATCATTTTCTGGAACCTATTAACACATTACACATATTACAGTGAAAATTATCTTCACTAAAGCCAATTAGACCTTCTTTATTTCTCTTTTCCCACTGTCATGTCTATTATCTTTTGTGGTAAGTAATTTCCCCCCAGGTACAGGTGACTCACTTTATCTGAATCAAAGTGGTTTCAATGTTTAATCTGGGTTTTGCTGATGTGACTGGTTTGAAATACTGAGCCCTGGCAAAGGAGTCTTGCTTAGTGCCAAGTAATTTAGAAAGCTACATGGATCCAGTAGACAGTTAGGCAGAGCCAAGTT
Source organism: Chaetophractus vellerosus (assembly GCA_004027955.1). NCBI lineage: Eukaryota > Metazoa > Chordata > Mammalia > Cingulata > Chlamyphoridae > Chaetophractus > Chaetophractus vellerosus. The sequence continues at coordinate 10,919 of PVKH010036676.1, read as the reverse complement.
TTCTTCTCCTATCAAACGATAAAGCTGGTAAATGAAAATGCACATTGCAGATCTCTACTAGTAGGGCCAACACAATTCAAAGGCTCAGACCAAAATCTCCAGGGCAATGGGCATAGCATTTTCATAATTCCAGTTGTTAGCATCTGCCTAGTTCAGAGGAGAAATCCAGTTGGGATATGTCCAACTCAAATAGTGTGTGCCTCAGTGGGGTTTCCTCTCCTTTGCCTCCATATTTTAACCAACTCATCAGAAAATTTATACCTTAGCTGATAAATGCCCTACATGCCACGTTCTCTAGAATTTGCTACATCTCTTTAAACTCTCCCTGTCATTAAGTATTCTGGCTTAATTGCTAGCAATTGGATTCTACAAGAGATGCATAAAGTTGGAGAATAACTAATTCCCAATACATATTCATCAGTGGGATTTTATTTAAAAGCAAATGAATAGCATCATATCATCATGCTTTCTAGAATTATAGAATTAAATTACAAATCCTGATTTAAATTTTGACAACAAACAAGACAAAAAAGGAGTGTGATTGGATTCAGTTTTTCTTCTGTGATCTTGCAATCACAGCAATGTTTGGATTGCAATAGAAAGGCTAGAGGCAAATTGTATTTTAAAATGGCTCATGGAAAATTTAAAGGAACGGTCTTGTTTGGTGGTGATGAAATTCAGTCAGGATAGAAGAAGAAAACTGCATTTTAGAAGGATTAATATATTCCATAATTACATCATAGGAAAAAAACGTCTAAACACCCCTTGAACAAAAGTATTCTGAGGTACCTGGCACATCATAAATTCAGCACATAAGAATGTAGGCAGCTCCAATAAACAAAACTTGTTTAAATATTTTCTGCTTCTTGTGTTATGAATGCTATATTTAGTAGCAGTTCTAACCTGGACTTTGGGGCCTTGTTGGGCTAGAGCCAAGAACCGTGCATCAAAACACATGTGGCCATTTTATAACACTCTTAGATGTTAAGCAAACATTATGCAGTAGGAGTATCATCTAAGAGCCTTTTAAAATGCCCAACACCTTGCCAAGTGGTGCAAGGCATTTCTCAAGAGAAAGTATAAAGGCACAGCCTTCAATTATCATTGACCCCAGAATATTCCAGAGGCAGTGCTTTCATGCATTCTGGGTTTATACCAGGGAACACCAAACACCCCTCCTTTCAGAATATGCAGGAACATTCCATTCACTTAAGACTTAATGAAAATATTGCCTGTGATAGATGCTGAATGATATCACGGATCAACTTTGAAGTTCTCCATAGTTACTATAAAATGTAGGACAGAGAATGGGCTTTTTTATAGGCAATCTGGACTTTGAATCTTTGCTCTAAATGGACAAGCTATTTAACTTCTCTGGACATCTCAACAACCTTCCTGATATGATTTTAGTGGCACTTAAAGGAAATAATATAACCAAAGCACTTATGAGTATGGGTAGTGCTGGAGAGAATGTGTTCTGGAGTCAGACTGCATGCATCTGGGTCTTGGCTGTACCAAATTGCTGCCCGGTCTCAGGGTGATTATATAACCCTGTTAGTCCTCAGTTTCCTCACACATAAATAAAATAGAGATAACACATAGCCCATTAGGGATGGTTGTGAATATCACATTTAAAATAATTAAAGCATACACAGAACAATACCTAGCATTTAACTCATGCTCAAATTGCTGTAAAACATTTTTTTCTGTGCATGATCTTGCCTTGTTCAATGGCTTGCCTATTTCTTATGGGGAGGGATCATAAAATATTATAAGCCAGTGTAAGATCATGGCAAGTACACAGAATTTAAATGGGGGAAAAGACAGAGTCCTCTCACTCCCTTTTCCTAGATAAGAGTTCTGCCTCTAGCATTATCATTGTTACTGTAATTTTTATAAGTAACAATATAGAATTTTCAAATTGCATTCATATGGAGCTGAAGCTACCCAATCAAATGGTTTCCTCGGAGTTTTCTAAGACCTCCATTTACCCAGGGTTCAAACCAACATTTTCAAGGTCAGATAAAGGGCTCTTGGAATCCATTAGAAAAATCAATGGATTATTGCTAAATCTGCCCCCTATGTAAGCAAACAAGGATGAAGCTTTTGGTGTAATACCATTTCCAAGAAATCATCTCAGGTGGGTTTACAAAGCACTTCCTGCATGTCCTCAAAGTTGTGCTGGCATTCCACTTGAGTAAGAGAGAAATCCTATCAAATAGGGGACAGTGCAACCTGTTACAGTGGGCTGACTGCCTTCTCTTTAAGCAGATAAAGGCTGTAGGCACTGGATTTTGTCAATTCTAAAAGCAAACATTTTGCTTTTTTGATGACTTTCTCACCCTCTGGTTTCCCTTTAAATTTTTAATTGGCTCTAGATTTTTCTTATAAGCATAGTTTAAATCTCAGATTACTGGGGAAATAAAAATCACAGTATCAGGCAAGATGGCATCAGTTTAAGTGTGCATTCATCATCTCTCTCTCTCATACACACACACACACACAAACAGCTAAGTGAGGGCAAGGTCCTGCCAGAGAGCTTCTTTGGGAACCCACAAAGCAGGAGGTTTCAGGGCATTGATCTTGAGAGAGCTTGACAAAAACGTAAATTGTTCAAGGTACTGCTGGCTTTTTTCTTGTTTGCTGTGCTTCCTCTTCCTTGATTTCCCCTTTTCTGTGTATACCTATTTTGTCTACCAATGATCTCTCTTTTCCATCCCTCATCTTTCCATCTTCTGCTTTCTGTTGTTGTTCTTACATTCTACCTCTCTTTGTTTAGCCCTCAATTTTTCTGGTTTTTATTTCTATCTCGTGTATTCTGTTTTCTTTATTATCTTTTTTCTCCTTTCTTTCCTCTTTCCCTCTCTCCTCATCATTCTGGCCTTTTAATTCATTCTATACATTTTTCTCTATTCAGTTTCACATGTCATTGTAGGTACTCCACTTTTTTATTCCTATTACTTTTCACTGCTTACTTGAGTTAAATATTCATTTTCCTAGGTCTTATATGGTCCATCTTCTAACTTTTACTATTATTATTATCCTTTTTCTTTTCTTACCTCTTTCGCTTTCTCTGGCCCTAAGCTTTTTCCTTAAAGGCAAAAGAGAAAACAGCAAGGAAATAGAAGGAAAAGAACAAAGTATCAAAAACAAAACTTAAAACACACACAAAAACAGCAGCTAAATAAAACCTTAGAGTAGAGAGAGAAGCTAATCAATGGAATAAACCAATCAAGATAAAAAGATGACCAGACAGCAACAAAAATTTACAAAACATACTAAGAAGCAGGAAGACATGGCCCAATCCAATGAACAAACTAAAAACCAGGAAGAGATGCAGAACATCGAATAACTAAACAAATATAATGGACCAACTTAATGAAGGGAAGGAAGAGATTAAGGATATTAAGACAACACAGGGAGAACATACTGAAGAAATTGTAAATATACATAAAAAGATAATGGATATGATGGTGATGAATAGCACAATCCAAGAAATCAAAAAGACACTGGAAGACCATAAGAGCAGATTTGAACAGGCAGAGGAAAGAATTAGTGATGTGGAAGACAGTACATCTGAAATCAGAAGGTAGAACAGATAAAAAGATTGAAAAAATCCAGCAGGGACTTTGGGATTTGAATGACAACACAAAAGGCACAAACATATGCATTATAGGTATCCCAGAGGAAGAAGAGAAGGGAAAGCGGACAGAAGAAGTGTTGGAGGAAATAATGGCTGAAACTTCCCAATGCTATTAGGGAGATGGATGTGCATGTCCAGGAAGTGCAGTGCACACCAAACAGTATAAATTCCAAAAGGCCTATTCCAAGACATATGCTTGTCAAACTGTCCAATATTCAAGACAAAGATAAAATACTGAAGGCAGCAAGAGAAAAGAGAAGCATCACATACAAGGGAAGCTCAATAAGATTAAGTGCTCATTTCTCATTTGAAGCCATTGAAGCAAGAAGGCAGTGGTATGACATAGTTAAGGTACTAAAAGAAAAAAATTTCCAGCCAAGAATTATCTATCTAGCAAAGCTGGCATTCAAAAATGATGGACAGTTCAAAATATTCACAGACAGAAATTAAGAGAGTATGCCAATAAGAGGCCTGCCCTTCAAGAAATACTAAAGGCGGTTTTACAGGTTGAAAGGAAAAAAACAGGGAAGGGATATTTGGAGGAGAGTGTAAGAACAATGAAAAAGACAAAAAGAAAATGAAAACAACATATGACATACATAAACCCAAAGAAAATATGGCTAATGCAAGTAATTCCTTGAGAGTAATAACACTGAATGTTAATGGATTAAACTTGCCAGTCAAGAGACACAGATTGGCAGAATGGATAAAGACATATGGACCATCTATATGCTATCAACAAGAAAACCACCTTAGGCCCAGAGATTCAAAGGAGGCTGAAAGTGAATGCCTGGAAAACAATCTTACAAGCAAACAGTAACCAAAAAAAGGGCAGGAGTAGCTATACTAATATCAGACAAAATAGATTTTAAATGCTAAACTATTGTAAGAGACAAAGACAGACACTATATATTAGTTAAATGGGTAATCTTTCAAGAAAAAAGAACAATCATAAACATTTATGCACTTAACCAGAGCACCTCAAAATACATGAGGCAAACACTGGAAAAACTAACTGGAGAAATAGGTGCCTCTACAGTTATAGTGGAGGACTTTAATGTACCATTATCATCATTAGACAGAACATCTTGACAGAGAATCAGTAAAGAAACAGTAAAGAAACAAAAACTCTGAATAATACATTACAGGTTCTGGACTTAATAGACATTTACAGAACACTACACCCAAATACAGTGGGATACATTCTTCTCAAGTGCACATGAATCATTCTCCAGGATAGACCACATGCTAGGCCACACAAAAATTCTCAATAAATTCAGAAAGATTGAAATTATACAAAGTAATTTCTCTGATCACATTAGAATGAAGCTGGAAATCAGTAAGGGCCAGAGAACCAGAGTAGGCACAAAGATATGGAAGTTAAACCGCACACTCTTAGACAAACAGTGAATCAAGGAGGACACTTCAAAAGAAATCAGTAACTACTGTGAAACGAATAAAAATGACAATGTAACATATCAAAACCTATGGGATGCAGCCAAAGCTGTACTGAGAGGGAAATTCATAGCTATAAATGCATATATCAAAAAAGAAGGAAGAGCTAAAATCGAAGACCTAACTGCATACCTGGAGGAATTAGAAAAATAACAAACTAACCCCAAAGGAGTAGAAATAATAAGAAAGATTAGAGCAGAACTAAATGAAATAGAAAATAAGAAAGCACTAGAAAAAATAAACAAAACCAAAAGCTGGTTCTTTGAGAATATCAATAAAATTAACAAACCCTTAGCTAGACTAACAAGAAACAAAGGGAGAAGATAGAAATATACAAAATAAGAAATGAGGTAGGTGATATTACCACTGATCCCACAGAAATAGAATATCATAAGAGGATACATTGAAAAATTATATGCCAACAAGAAGGATAATTTAGAGGAAATGGACAAATTCCTAGAAACCACAAGCAGCATACATTGATGAAAGAAGAAATTGATGAACTCAACAGACCAATCACAAGTAAATGATAGAATCAGTCATCAAAAACCTCCCAACTAAGAAGAGCACAGGTCCTGGCAGCTTCACAGGTGAATTCTCCCAAACATTCTGGAAAGAACTAACAGCAATCCTGCTTAATTTCTTCCAAAAAATAGAAGCAGAAGGAACTATGCCTAACTCATTCTATGATGCCAACATTACCTTAACACCAAAGCCAAACAAAGATTCCACAAGAAAGGAAAAATTACAGACCAATCTCTCTAATGAACCTAGATGCTAAAATCCTCAACAAAATACTTGCTAATCATATTCAACAACACATGAAATGAATTATACACCATGACCAAGTGGGCTTCATCTTGGATATGCAAGGGTGGTTCAACATGTGAAAATCAATGTGATATACCACATAAACAGATCGAAAGGAAGAAATCATATGATCATCTCTATAGATGCAGAAAAAGCATTTGACAAAATCAGCACGTATTCCTGATAAAAACACTGCAAAAGGTAGGAATAGAAGGAAACTTTCAGAACATGATAAAGGACATATATGAAACACCCACAGCTAACATCATATACAACATTGAAAACCTAAAAGCTTTCCCTATTTAAAATTGTGTTAGAAGTACTTGTTCAAGCACTGAGGAAAGAAAAAGATATAAAAGGCATTCCAAGTGGAAAGGAAGAAGTAAAAATTTCACTATTTGCAGATGACATGATTCTATAAATATAAAGCCCTGAGAAATTCACAAAAAAATTTCTAGAACTTATGAGTTCAGTAAAGTCACAGGTTATAAGATCAATGCACAAAAATCAGTAGCAATTCTGTATACCAATAATGAAAAATCTGAGGAGAAAATCAAGAAAAAATACCATTTTTAATAGTAACTAAAAAAATCAAATACCTAGGAATAAACTTAACTAAAGATGTAAATGACTTATACACAAAAACAACACAGTACTGTTAAAGGAATTCAAAGAAGACCTAAATAAATGGATGAATATTCCCTGCTCAAGGATTGAAAGACTAAATATCATTAACATGTCTATCCTACCCAAACTAATAAACAGATTTAATGCCATCCCAATATAAATCAATACAGCATTTTTTTCTGAATTGGAAAAATGAATTATGAAATTTATTTGGAAGGCCAAGAGGCCCTGAATAGCCAAAGACACATTGAAGAAGAAAAATGAAATTGGAAGAATCACACTATCTGACTTTAAAACATACTACAAAGATACAGTGGTCAAAACTGCATGATATTGGCACAAGGATAGACATACTGACCAATAGAACCGAATTGAGAGTTTTGATATAGATCCTTTCATATACAGACATCTGATATTCAACAAGGCCACCAAACCCACTCAACTGTGAGAGAATGGCCTCTTCAACAAATGGTGCTTGGAGAACTGGATATCCATATCCAAATGAATGAAAGAGGAACACCATCTCACACCTTACACAAAAATCGATGGAAGATGGATCAAAGATCTAAACATAAGAGCCCAGACCATAAAGACCTTAGAAGATAATGTAGGGAAGCATCTACAAGACCTTATAATAGGAAATGGCTTAATGAACTTCACACCCAAAGCAGGAACTGTGAAAGATAAAATAGATAAATGAGACCTCCTCAAAATTAAAACCTTTTGCACCTCAAAGGAGATTGTCAAGAAAATGAAAAGACAGCCTACCCAATGGGAGAAAATATTTGGTAAACATATATCTGATAGGAGCCTAATATCCAGCATATATAAAGAAATCCTGTATATCAAAAATAAAAATATGAACAACCCATTTTAAAAAATGGGCAAGTGATTTGAACAGACACTTCTCCAAAGAAGAAATACAAATGGCTAAAAAGCACATGAAAACATGCTCAACATCACTAGCTACTAGGGAAATGCAAATCAAAACTACAATGAGATACCATCTTACACTCACTAGCCCGGTGGCCATTAACAAAACAGAACTACAAGTGTTGGAGAGGATGTAGAGTCATGGGAACCCTCGTCCACTGCTAGTGGGAATGTAGAATGGTCTGGCCATTGTGGAGGAAAGTTTGATGGTTCCTTAAAAACTAACTACAGGTCTGCCATATGACCCAGCAATTTCACTGCTGGGTATATACCCAGAAGAACTGAAAGCCAGGACACGAACAGATATACGCACACCAATGTTCATAGCGGCATTATTCACTATCGCCAAAACTTGGAATCAACCCAAATGCCCATCAACGGAGGAATGGATAAACAAAATGTAGTAAATACATACAATGGAATATTACTCAGCTGTAAGAAGGAATACAGTACTAACACACGGGATAACTTGGATGAATCTTGAGGACCTTATTTTGAGTGATGCAAGCCAGGCATTGTAGGACAAATATTATATGACCTTTCTGATATGAATTAAGCAAATAGAGTTGACTCAAAGAGCTAAAGTCTGGAAGATAGGTTTGCAGTAAATAGAAAGGGAGAAGAAGTTTGTGAGTCAACACCCATACAGGCAAAATCTGATAAGGTAGAAGTGAGTAGTTGTGCAGTGACAAGATGACAGGAGTGTAGGGATACTATTGGGTTGGGCCATGCAAGCCTGACAGGGGGGAGAGTGGGGAAGATGGATTGGATTGTCCATGGAACTGGGAGGTGGTTTGTGGGAGGGAGCAGGTGAACACTGGGGATTGGTGGGTACGTGGGTGAAACTACAATGTTGAGAAAACTTTTGGCAATATGACAAGGAAGGGTTACTGGTTTAGGGTGTTTAATGGGAAGGACATTTGGGACAGGGCACACCTGGGACAGTCTTCTAGAGAATGTGTGAGTGATCAGTTTGTCATAGTTTGCTGTATCAGTGGGAGGAGACCCACATAATGAGTGGGAAAGAGTTGGACTCCCATGCTGGGGAGGCCTGATATGTTCTCAAACAGAGGGTATGGTGTCTCTTGAGAGCATGGGTAGTTACTAATAGGGGAGGACAGACTAGTGTACAGCCCTAAGCATTGTTGCAAGTATCAATGAATTTTGTCCTTCAAGGAGTGAAGCCTGGTGGTCAACGTGGGCCCCGAGGGGAGGGCTAGGGAGGAATAGAACATATTGAAGAGGAGTTATTTAGGGGGCAATGGAAGTGTTCTGCATGATCTTGCAATGATGGATACAGGCCATGTTAAATTTCATAAAAAATTATAAAAGTAGTATGGTCTAAAATGTAAGCCATAATTTAAACCATTGACCATGGTTAATAGCTATGTTTCAATATTTATACATCAGTTTTAACAAATGTACCATCCACATGTAAAAAGATTATTAGTAGGGAAGGGGAAAAAGGGGGAGGATGTTAGGTATATGGGAGTCCCCTATATTCTGTATGTAGATTTACTGTGACCTAAAACTTCTTTGAAGACAATATAAAAAAAAGTAAGACATGGGAAAAAGTGGAAGAAAATGCCACTGTACATACAAAACAAATGATATTAGAGTGATGAAAGTCAAGACATCAACAAAATTTTTTTACCTTAATATTTTTCATCTTTTTAAATACCCCAATTTTATTACTTTATTTTAGTTTTAGTATCTCTAAATTATAATGTATTTTGTTTACGTTTAAACCTATCATTATTATTTCATTTTCTTATTAATTGTATTTGATAATATCCTTGGCTTCATTTTTGAAGAAGTTTTGGATCACAGAAGGGTTACAACTATGGCAGGGGAGGATCAATGGGGTGGGGTGTCAGTGATGGGGGATACATGGGAGGAAGTTCACTTGGGCATACATATAAGGTATATAAATATGTTCAAATGCTCATGGGGTATGCCACAGTGGGTAGAGAATCACACAACAACCAAAAGATTATTGAATTCCCATCCTGGGGAGCTCTGCCATATTCTCTAATGGAACAGCACCAATCTCCCAAGTACAGGGGCAATGTCTAGTGAAGAAAGATGGTCAATTGATGGGTCCTTGACATTGATGACTATGCTTATGAGCCATTTGCTCTTGAATTTGCAACTTAGCCTAGTGTTGTAGAGTGCCTAAGAGTTACCTCCTGATAGCCTCCTTGTTGCTCAAATGTGGCCTTTCTCTAAGCCAAACTCAGCATATAAATGCATTACCTTCCCCTCAGTGAAGGACATGACTCCCAGGGATGAGCCTCCCTGGCATGAAGGATTACTACCAAGTACCACCTGGTGATACAACTGGTAAAAGACCTTGAATAAAGGGGGGGAAGGTAAAGACAAATGAGTGTATATAGCTAAGAGACTTAAAAGTGAGTTGGGAGGTCATCAGAGAAGTAACACTTATGCACGTCTCAGGAGGATCTCATAGATGCCCAAAGTGGCTATTACACCCAAATAGTGCGGCTCCTGAGGACTCTGGAGAAACCCAGGTCCTATGGTCATGTAAGATAGCTCTGGAGTTTGGCGCCTTGCCAGTGGGCCCTAATTTAAGTTTGTGCTCCCAAGTGTGACAGAGTTGGACTCAGATATGACATTTCTACACATGCTTCTTCTGTCCCTTTTATTGAACATATAGTTGGTGCTGGGGTTGGTAGATGTATATCCAGGAGATTTTAATCTCTGGGCTGTCCATGTGCCCACTGGGTCCTGAGCCACAGAAGAGCTGCTCAACCTACTCTCCTATTCATTGGACTCATCCAGGACAACTAACAAGGAGGTGAGGATGGACAATCACCACACCAAGGAACCGAAGAAGTCTACAACTGCAAGCAAGAGAGTCCCATCCATCAGCCATATGGGATCGAAGTCTCCTCTCAATTAGAAGTGGAGTGGGCATCACCATCCCAGAATCCCTAGGATTGGGGAATAAAATATGGACTAGAATAGACTTACTGGTATTCTACTATAGGCTTATTCAGATTCTAGCAATGGAAGAAATTATATCATTGATGTGGAGACAGTGGCCACTGGCAGGGAGAGGGGAAAAAGAAGTGCAATAAGGAGGCATTTTCAGAACTTGGAATTGACCTGAGCGACATTGCATGACATGACATGACATGACAGAAACAGGCCAATATATATCTTGCCATAACCTAAAGAATTGAGTGGGAGAGAGTATAAACTACAATGTAAACTATAATCCATGCTTAGTGTCAATGCTCCAAAATGTGTTCATCAATTGCAGTAAATGTACCACACTAATGAAAGAAGTTGTTAATGTGGGGGAAAGTGGGAGGTATGGGAGTGGGGCATATGGGAATCCCCTATATTTTTTTATGTAACATTTTATGTAATCTAAGTATCTTTTAAAAATAAGTTTAAAAAAATATATATATATTTTGTTACATAT
>PVKH010036675.1:0-11546 GCA_004027955.1 Chaetophractus vellerosus | reverse complement strand
AAAGCATTAACTCAAAGATGAGTTGTGAGAATGAAATGAGATAATGAATGCAAGAGTTCCAGGAACATGGTTAGCAACCACTAACAATTGGCAATTATTATTATTGGATATTATTATGAGTAAGATTTTATTGATATTACTACCCCTAAAATTGTCACTGCGACTGTCACCATTGCTGCTGCTGCTATTTGTTGGTTTGGGTTTTTGTTTTGTTGTTGATAAAACTCTTGGATTGGCACTGGCCAAAGAGAGCTGTGACTTCTCATTTTCAGGAATGTCCTGCACAGGATAAGGAAACCATCAAGTAGAACATTTATGTGCAGTTTCTTAGAGGAAAGAAAGGAGAGAGAGGAAATGAAAGTGACATTCTGTCATACAGCACCCAGCCAGCAGAGACCCTGACTCAGACTGACCCTCTTTGGAGGCTCTTCCCTCCATTTCTGCTGAGAACAGGGGACAGGCAGGACACTATGAGGACTGAAGGCAATGCCGTGCTACTTGGCGCCTCTAGCGTTCATGGCTTTCGGTGCCCAGGGAAGCAAAATCCTGGCTCGATCGGCACTCTTCTGATAAAGCAGGGGAAGAAGACTGGACACACTGGCAGATGTTCAGAGTAAGAGCAGATAGCTAAGTGTCTCTGAACCAGAGAGAAGGAGCAGAGAAGAAATGTGTACAGAATGAGCACAAGTGAACATGCCTTGTGGACACAAAGCACAGCTTCTTTGGTCCACGCAGGTGCTTTGTCAGAAACTGAGATGTGTCCCAGCAGATTTGAGCAATCAGCCATCAAATTGTGGGTAGAAATGCTTATACCCAGTGGATAATGAGGCCAGGAGACATCTGGGTTACATAGAATTAATATGCCAGCCAGGCAATTAAATAGCAGCTGTGGCAACAGATTAGGATTGGACTATAACTATAATTTAGTCTCATTTAGTGCCCCATAATTGAATAATTGAATAATAATATATAAAAAGCCATTAGTGCCTTAAATTATAGAGAGGCATACTAATACCAATTCATTTTCTGGAAAAAATATTCCTAAAAGATATGGTCATTTTTAAAGCCCATTTTACAGAAGGTAAAATAAAAGATCAAGGAATTGCAACTCATTTCCCAATTTCACATAAAAAATTTAAGCATGAATAAAACTAAGGCCTTCCAACCATATAACACAGTGAAATCCAAATGTTTCCATACTCTTCTAATATGTCCATCTAAAAAATGTCCATCCCCTGTCTTTTATTTACTTTGCCCTTTCAACCCACACACATCAAATGTCAATCTTCTAAACAAATAATACTGCACATTTTTCGAGCTTCAGGAATAAAGAAGAGTTGTTTATCTTTATTTCATTTCAGAAAGTCCAATCTAGATTTTAGTTTATAATTAAGACTAAAATTCACAGAAAGATAATAATGAAAGGAGTGAAGTGGCTTAAAAAAGGAAAGAGAAAATGAGAGAAGAGTGAAGGGCTGAAAACATTTCATGAAGGAGGTAATAGTGCCACTTTCAGAAATAAAGTGTGGCTGAATTTCTCTCAAATTATAGCCAACAAAGATTAAGATAGATACTTCAATAAATTCCTGTCTATAGCCCGGCAAATTTTTCATAAGGCACGAATTTCAAACTGCAATTCTGAAATTAGATGACCTCTAAAATCTCGACCTGTATTACAATTCTTCTTTTGTTTTCTCTTAGGGCTATTGCCTTCACATTCTGAGCTTTGCAATACAATCTGGCCAGAGTTCTTTAAATTCTCTTAATGCTTTACCTCAATTAGATTAACAATGTCTACGTGTGCCAGGCTGCCCTGGCAAATACCACACAATGGATTGGCTTAAACAATGGGAATTTATTGACCCTTGGTTCTGAGACCAGGAAAAGTCCAAAATCAAGGCATCAGCAAGGCCATACTTTCTCCCCAAAGTCTGTAACATTCTAGTGCCGGCTGCCCATGATCCTTGGGTTTCCTTGGCTTCTCATGTGTCACATGGCAATCTCCTCTCCTTTTTCTCTCCTGAGTTCTGTTGACTTCCAGCTTCTACTTCCTCCCCATGGCTTTTTCTCACTTCATTGTCTAGTTTATCCTTTTAAGGCCTCCAGTAATCCAGACCAAGACCCAACCTCATTCATTTGGGCCACACTTTAACTGAAAATAACAGCTTGAAGAGAGTTTGTTTACAATGGGTCACCCACACAGGAATGCAAATTAAGATGTCTAAATTGGGGGTGCATAATTCAATCTACCACAAATAGCTAATGATAAGTAATGAGTGCTCAAATTCATACTAGGAACTTCACATGTTCCTAGAATATATGATTTATGTAGTATTTAGCACTTCAAATGTTTTAATGTATTTATCTTATCAACCCTATGAAGTTACAAGTAATACAAAGCTAGGCTGCCTCATTCCAGAGCCCAGAATCAGCCACTATACTTAACAGCATGGAACAGCTATAAATGTGAATAAAAACTAATTAAAAAGTAGAATTTCCTTTTACAATAACCTAAAATTGGGGCGGGGGTGCTTTCTGGGGGTTTTCTGGAGCTTTTATAAAATTAGGGCTAGGTTTTATTAATATTAAATAAACTTTTATATTTAGTTGGATACAGAGAGATAATATGTTCATATAGAGTCCAAAGCAGTAGAGGAGATTAAGAACTATTATTTTTTTATTTTTATTTTTTTTTAAGATTTATTTATTTTATTACATATCTCCCCTTCCCCCCGCTGCGGCGACGCGCTGAGAGTGGTCACTGCGCAGGCGCAGCTTTCCCTGCTTGTGGGCGGTCTCTGCGTCCGTTCACGGCCGGCGCTTGCTTCAGTTCACGGGTGGCTGGCTGCACTCCATCCGCGGGCGACCTGCCCTGCCCGTGGCGGCTCTTGCCCTGCCCATGGCGGCTCCGGCCCGCCCATGGCGGCTTGCCATTCTCAAGGCGATCTGCCCGCTAGGAGAGGTCCCCGGGAATCGAACCCAGGGCCTCCCATGTGGTATGCCAGCGCCCTATCCACTGGGCTATCGAGCCGGCCCCAAGAACTATTATTTTATATTTTCCATATAATATCTAACATCTCTTACTCTCTTTTCTTCAATCTAAATTCTCACTTATTTACATGACATAGAAAACTATCCCTGACCTTAACCTTCTCTATTTCTATAATCAGCCCATAGAATGGTGAGAATCTCTGGAGTACATGGGCAGTGCCTAGCAAAGGAGGGCAGAGCAATGCGCCCTTGATATTGATGCTTCTTATGAACCTTGTTCTTGTGGAATCAAAACCTGGCCTGGTGATATATATTGCCTAAGTGTTCACTCCTGAGGGCCTCCTTGTTGCTCAAATGTGGACTCTCTCTAAGCCAACTTAGCATATAATTTCACTGCCTTCCCCTCGACATGGGGCCTGACTCCTGGGATGAGCATCCCTGACACAGGGGGATTAATATCAAGTACCAATGAATGAGGCTTTTGGAGACAAATCTAGACCAAATGGGGGGAAATATTAAGTGTAAATGAGTTTTTATGGCTAAGAGATTTCAAAGCGAGTTGGGAGGTAATTCCAGAGGTTACGCTTATGCACGTCTCAGGAGGATCTCACTGTCTGCCACTGTAAACAGTGGCTCAAGTAGGGGTGTGCCTGGGTGCTCTAGAGACATCTAGACACTATAGGTAAGGAAGACAGCTCCAGGAAATCGGGACCCCATCAGCGGGCCTTATCTTGGAATATATGATAACTCATCTCCCACAATGTACGAGTTAGACTCATTTATAATTTTCTTACACATGGTTCTTCTGCCCCATTTACTTGAAACTATAATTAGCACTATACCCATTAAATATATGTCTCAGAGACTGAAATCTTCCAGCTGTTCATATGCCAGGTGAGCCCTGACTCTCAAAAGAGTTGCAGCCAACACCTACTCTCCAGTTCATCAGCCTTACCTAGGACAACTAACAAAAGGATGATGATGGACAATGCCCATCTCAATAAGCAGAGAGTATCTGCAACTGCAAGCAAGAGAGTTCCACCCCTCTGCCCCATGGAATTTAAGTCCCCTCTCAATCAGAAACAGAGTGGGCATCACCATCCCCAAATCCTCAAGATTGAGGAATGAATAAACATAAGGGGAGAATGCAACTATGGATTAAAGTAGACATGATTCTAGTAATGGAAGAACTTGTCATATTGATATAAAGACAGTGGTTACCAAAGGTTCTATGGGGAGGGAGGGGTAAGAATAGAAGTAACATGGAACATTTTTTGAGACATTGGAATTGTCCTGCATGACATTGCAATGATGCATACAGGCCATTATACATTTTGTCAAAGCCTATAAAATTGTGCAGTGCAAAGTGTAAAACAATGTAAACTATAGACCATGCTTAGAAGCAATGCTTCAATATGTTCATCAATTGTAATAAATGTACTACACTAATGAAAGATGTTGTTAATGGGGGAAATTGTGTGGGAGGGTGGGGTATATGGGAATACCCTATATTTTTTATGTAACATTTATGTAATCGAAAGCACATCTGAAGCAGGCTTCTCGGGAGCGTGTGTGTGTTCATCCTGTCATAATGTGTTGTATCAGTGTGTGGAGACCCACACAATGAGCAGGAAGGAGATGGACTCCCATCTTTGGGAGGACTGATTCACTCAGACAGGTGGGTGTCTCTTATGAGCAAGGGTGGTTCCTAGTAGGGGAAGACAAACCAGTGTGTCAAGACCTCTTGTTGCATGTAACTAAGAATCTTGTCATCCAATGAGTCAAGCGAGGGGGTCATCGTGGGCCCCAGGGGGATGGGGAGGGAGGAACAGAATAGATCAAACAGGGGGTGTTTAGTGGCAAGTATATCAGTATATAACAGGCAGAACTGTGTGGGAAAGAGTGTGGTCTACAATGTGAACTATGGTCCATGCTTAGTGGCAAAGCCCCACCCAGGATGTGAATATCCATTGCAGGTGATGTGCCACACTAATGAAAGATGTTTATGTGGGAGGTTGTGGGAGGTGGGACATATGAGAATCCCTATAATTTTTGTGTAACATTTATGTAATCTAAGTATCTTTTAAAAAATAAAAAATTTAAAAAAAAAACAAAGAAAAAAATTTTATAAACTAGAACACAATAGATAAATAAAATTAAATAATATAATATAAATGAAAAAGTCTAACACAATGCCTGCTTCATAGATGTCCAACAAATGTTAGTTCACCAACCTTCTGGCAAAATGGAAAAAACACAGATTGGGGGATTAGGCTAAAACTTGAGACAAGTTCTTTCCCTGTCATTTAGTAACCTTGTGACCAAGGCCATGTTTATTTATTTACTTTTCTTTTTTTTACAAACACTCCCTCTAGTTTAATCTTCACATTAGTTCTCCATGATTGCTATTGTTATGCCCTTTTTGAAGATAAGAAGTCTGATACAAAGATATTAAATAATTTGCCAATATAGCATTAATGAAGATTGTAATTATATATATAATATTAGCAAAAACATACAGGCCCAATTTCACTGTGACTGAGTTTCTAAGGACAATGTTTTAGTTATCATGATAGATTTATCGGGAAGTTATGTAGAAGGGACTTTTTGGACCCTCTCCTAAAAGAATCAGGTGCCACTTACTTTGCCTATTTATCTTGTAAGGCAAACCTATTCCTCTCTAACCAAACACAGATGTTGAAGATCTCTGGATTAAGGCCACATTACCAGGATAAAGGATACATGATAGACAATGTGAACATTCCAGAAAAATCTGTCCCAAACACCTGACAACTGAACTATGCAACAAATTGTTATCACTAATTGTGTTTCCTTACAACATTGGGTCTGTCTCCTAATTGGTAAAACAGGAGAGCTGGGTTAGTTAATTTTAATATTCTTCCCAGAGACTGAGTTTAAGGTTGGATAGCATTTACTTAAGAAGCTTCCTCATTCAAATATTGCCTTAAGTTTGTCCCCTATTCTCATTAAACGTCCCTGAATATACCTTGATCCCACAGGATCAATACTTTTCTTAGAAGTATTTCCATTTTTAGGACTGGCTTGTGGGAGGCCTGTGTTCCAGGGTTAGGGCCGGGGAGAAGAACAAACTATATGTGGGAGGGTGCGTTGCAATGAGTGCATGAAATTGCAGTACAAAGGATCAGAGAGAAAAACTGCCTTTAGAGTGACAGGCTCTCCTTCAAGGAGAAGAAAAACCAAATAATTTATGCCTTCAGAGGTACTGTAGGGCTCATATTTTAGCCTGCAGAATTCCTCAGGATTGCTATAACTGAGCCTCTTGCAGGGAAGACCTATTAATCCTTTGCATGCTTTGCCATTAATATTGTTTATTGGACACAAGAGGAGGACATAAACCTTTAATGTCACTTTTTCAGACTAAGGATTTTTTCCCTTAAAAAAGCCAATGGAATCTGCCAATTTGATATGGCACTTTAAGGAGATTAGAGAAGCAGATGGCTGATTCTTAATGACTAATTTTTTGCATCAACCAAAGATTTGTTATTTGATGCAAACTGCACAGAATAGCAATATTCTTTTTTAATGGAGTTGGACTCTGCTACTGAAAGGGAAAGGGAAGTGTTTATGCTAACAAAAGATAAAGATTAGTTTTAGAAGAGTTTGGATGGATAGCAGAGTACTAGGGCAAACACATTAATTAGATAGTAAAATTCTGGAGGAGAGGGAGGCAGCAAAGCAGCAGCCAGTTACACACTACACACTCATGCAAAGAATTACAAGTTTACAGGAATGAGGCAGTCAGACCTTGTTAGTTGGACTTCAGTTTCAGTAAAAGTAAAATGTGGTTAGAAATCAATCCCATGAATAACTGTTTTAAGTGTTAAATTAAAAGTGCATATAATGTGTTGAGTTCAGTTCCTGACTCATTTGTAGATACTAATTTGTTAATTGTATGCCATACTCACCAGGTATTATTTTTCCCCCAAAGTTTCTTTCTCACTTATTTCTATTCTCTGACTAATCATAAACATAGATTTTTGGGACAATGCTTCAGTTCCTCTTTCACAATTGCAGGTATGACCATGTTGGGAACTCCAGGAACACCAGGAAGAAAAGATTTTTGAAAAGATAAAAAGGGTGAGAGAAGAAAAGGGAGACAATTTTGAAAAGCATGGCCTCCTATGGAGTCAATGTCAGTCTTAACAGATTCAAAAAAAATTAAATTTTGAGACAATTGGGTATTATATTGGGAGACACCTAAAGAATAGGCCAAATATTGGAATATGGTAAAGGCAGAAATGGTTCTAGAAAAAATAGAGAAAGTTTAATTGCACGTATATGATGTGGCGGTTTAAGAATGGGAATCCAGCATATCTTTGTGGAGACAATCACGGCAGCAAAAAGCAAGCATTGCATAAGGCTGTGCTGTCCAACAAACTACTCATCACCCTTTAAAAAAAAATTCAATTTAAGTAATTAAGTGTTAAACAAAATTTAAATTTCAGTTCCTTAGTCACACTGGCCACGTTTCAAATGTGCAGTAGCCGCAGGTGGCAAGTAACTACCTATACCATATATTATAGAATATATTCATCATCTCAGAAAGTTCTATTTAATAGTTCTTTGACAAGAAAAAAGAGGAGGAATTTTCTACTTGACTTACCATTTACCCAGTGTCTGCTAACTTCTAGATACTCCTCCAGATGCTAAGTTTATAAGGATTACAAAAGCAGAAGAATGACCAAAAATCTCTCAGAGTTCCCAGCCCAGTTGGCAAGAGGGGAAAATAAGCAAGTAATGTCAATGTGATATGCCAATGACAACATACAATGAGCAATGGAAACACTGAGGAGAAAGTAATAAATAATGTTTAATTTGAATGGAATCTGGTTTTGCAACATTGACTACCTACTTGCTAGCTATGTTCTCTGGACCTTAGTTCACTCTTTCACTTGTATATTCATTATTCTTCCTTCCTTCTTTCCTTGATTTTTCAACAAATATTTCTGAAGTTGCTATCATTTCAGTTAAGTATGGTTGGGACTATCTGTAGCGATTGGTCTGCTTAAATGATAGCCCATTTAATCCAGCCTCATTCTTCTATAAAGGAACGGCATTTCTTTCTCTCATTAATTACACATTGACTACATCCTAGGAAACTTTCTCTCCTTTATTTAATCAGAATTACCTCTTTTCTTGATCCATTTAGATATTAACAGACATTATTGAACCCAAGCTATTTAACAGGCACCACATTAAAGACATACAAATGGAAACCTCATGGCCTTTGTCCTGAAAAATCTAGTGGGACAGACTGAGGCATAAAAATTAAAATACAGTGTGATGAAGGTATAGGAACCAGGGTCAATGGGATAAAATAGGAATAGGTCAGAAAACTAAGAATATAATGAAACTTCTCATAATAAAGAACATATAAGAAAAATCCACAACTGGCATCATACTCAATGGTAAATGACTAAGAACTTTCTTCCTAACATCAGGAACAAGACAAGGAGGTCTGCTGTCACCACACTTATTCAACATTGTACTGGAAGTGCTAGCCAGAGCAATTAGGCAAGAAAAACAAAAGGCAATCAAATTGGAAAGGAAGTACTAAAACTTTCCCTTTTTGTAGATGACATGATCTTAAATATAGAAAATCCTGGAAAATCCATAAGAAAGCCACTAGACAACTGGCGGGGCGATGATGATGGACAATGGCCATCCCAGGGAACAGAGAGGGTCTGCAGCTGCAGGCAGGATAGTCCCATCCATCTTCTCCATGGGATACAAGCCCCCTCTCAATTGGTGATGGAGTGGATGTCACCATCCCAGAATCCTCGGGATTGGGGGAAGAGATATGGACTAGAGTGGACTTACTGGTATTCTACTATAGACATACTGTGATTCTAGAAATAGAAGAAATTGCAACATTGATGTGGAGCCAGTGGCCACTGGAGGCTCTAGAGACAGGGAGAGGGGAAAAACAGTTGTAATACAGGGGCTTTTTCGGGACTTGAGAATCATCCTGAGTGTTACTGCAATGACAGATATAGGCCATTTTATATCATCACATAACATACAGAACTGTGCAAGAAAGAGTATAGACTGCAATGTGAACTATGGTCCATGCTTAATGGCAAAGCCGCAGGATGCGTTTATTGGTTGAAATGAATGTACCACACTAATGAAGGATGTTCATGTGGGAGGGTGTGGGAGATGTGGGCAGTGGGGCATATGGGAATCCCTATATCTTTTGTGCAAAATTTATGATTCTAAGTATCTTTTAAAAAAAAAGGCTACAGAAGTAAAACAAAACAAAACAAAAATGTAGCATGAGACTATATAACATACTGAAACCTCATATAAAATATGAATATGGGTAATATTACATATATAAGACTGTTTTTGCAAAATATAAATACAAATAAACTAGAGACATGGAAACAGATTAGTAGCTGTGTAAGATAGGGGAAATACAGAGAGATTGAGGTGATGAATTTTTGTTTCTGTTTAATATTGAAATAATGAAAATGTTCTAATAATGACTGCAATGACAAATGGATAACTATGTAATTATATCAAATACCATTGATTGTACACTTTGGGAGGGTAAATGCTTTATTAATATGTATCAATAAATTGATTTGTTAAAAAAAAAAAGAAAGCCACTAGAGGTAATAAATGAATTCAGCAAAGTAAAAGGATTCAACAACACTCAAAAAAAAAAAAATGAGCAGTGTTTCTTTACACTAGTACTGAACAATCTGAGGGAAAAAAATGAAGAAAATAATTTCAGTTACAATAGCAACTAACAGATTCAAATATTCAGGAATAAACTTAACCAAGATTGTAAGGAACTTATACACAGACAACTACAAACCATTGCTGAGAGAAAGCAAAAAATACCCAAATAAATGGAAGTGCATTGTATATTCATGGATTAGAAAATATCATTTCTACCCATTGTGATTTACAGGTTCAATGCAATCCCAATAAAAAATTCCAACAGCCTTTGTTGCAGAAGTAGAAAAGCTAATCATAAAATTTATATGGAAGGGTAAATGGCCCAGAATAGCTAAAACTATCTTAAAAAAGAACAAAGTTGGAGGATACACACTTCCCAATTTCAAAACTTATTACAAAGCTATAGTAATCAAAACAGCATGGTACATGCATAAGGACAGACATACCGGCCAATTGCATCAAATGGAGAATTCAAAAATAAAACCTCTTTTATTTATGGCCAGTTGACTTTTGGCCAGGGTGTCAAGTGTGCTCAGTGGGGAAAGAATAGCCTCTTCAACAAATAGTGCTGGGAAAATTTGATATCCATATGCAAAACGATGAATTTGGACCCCTACCCCCACCACATATAAAAATTAATTTGAAATATATCAAATAACCAAATAAAAGAATAAAAACTATAAAAAAATCATCAGGACATTTTGTTAGATGATGGTCCTTGAACTTTATTTAAAAAATGAGCAATAAAAGTAAAATAGACAAAAGAGACTTCTTCAAAATTAAAAAAATATATTATACATCAAAAGACTTATCATGAAAATAAACGACAAACAACAGAATGGGAGAAAATATTTGGAAACCACATATCTGATAAGGGTTAATATCCAGAACATATAAAGAAATCCTGCAATTCAAAAACAAAACAAATCAAACAAAAAAGACAACCCAATTAAAAAATGTTAAAAAGATTTCACTTCACATTTTTCCAAGAAGACATACAAATGGGCAATAAGCACATGAAAAGATATTCAATATAATTACCCATTAAGGAAATGCAAATCAAAACCACAATGAGGTATCATTTCACACCCCTAAGAATGTCTACTATTAAATAGATGGAAAATAACAATTGTTGATGAAGATATGGAGAGTTAGAAACACTCCATTTTTGGTGGGAATGTAAAATGGTGCAACTGCTCTGAAAGACAGTTTGGCAATTCCTTAGAATGTTAAGTATTGAATTACCATATGATTCCGGCAATCCCACTTCTAAATATATATCCAAAATAATTGAGAGCAGGGACTCGAACAGATTTTTGCACAGCAATGTTCATAGCAGCAAAATTCACAATTGCTAAAAGATGGAAGCAACCCAAGCATCCATCAATAGATGGCTGGATAAACAAAATGTGGTATGTACACACATGGAATATTATTCATCCATAAAAAGTGAATGAAGTTTTGATACGTGCAACAACATGGATGAATCTTGAAGACATGTTGAGTGAAATAAGCCAGACATAAAAGAATAATATTGGGGGCCAGCTGTAGCCCAGTGGATAGGGTGCCAGTATACCACATGGGAGGCTCCGGGTTTGGTTCCCAGGGGCCTCTCTGAGCGGAGCAGACCGCCTTGAGGGGGCAAGCCGCCGTGGGCAGGGCAAAAAGCCGCCACGGGCAAGGCAGGTCGCCCACGAGCAGAACGGAGCCGCCTGCGAGCAGAGCAGAGGCACCCACCAGCGGGGCAAGCCGCCCGCGAGTGGGCAAGGCTGCTGCTCACCAGTGAGCTGACTCGCCGCGTCCCCGCAGCGGGGGGAAACAAAGCA
>PVKH010036674.1:0-11557 GCA_004027955.1 Chaetophractus vellerosus | reverse complement strand
CCCACTTTAGACCTCGGACCCATTCAATCAAAATCACTCCTCAATTGACTCAGGACTCCGCTCTCCTGGTGATTCTGTTACTGCCCAAAGCAGGCTCCTTGTCTAACATGCACAGAGCTCAATGCCATGACACTAGGATTTCGAGAAGAGAGTTTGAGAAGCTCATCAAGGAGAACAGGAGGTCAAAACTTCAGATCTGTCTTCCTGAGCTGGAGGGCCTTGAGGTGTGTATGCAATTTTGGGTAGGTGGGTCTAGGGGAAGGTTTAGGTTAAGGTGAGGTGACGTGGGTTAAGGGGCAGGCTTTAGTGGAGCTTGCACAGTTCCAAATCATGCTACTTCATGCGATGCATGTTCAAAAATGGCAGCTTAGGCTTCTTGGTGGGTGCGACTTTTACTATTATAATTAGGCCAAGGTAACTTTAGGTTGGCCTCACCTGACTGTGCATGCTCTAGTGGCTAGATTCCCTCAGAACCCCTTTAGCAGAGCTGGGAAGGGAGAGGAAACAGTAACTTTTCTTGCAGTGTAGCAAGTGGTTTCCTAATAAACATGAGGAGGTGGGAGCTGTAACTTTTGGTTGGCTGCCTGAAAACCAAGCTTAAGAAGAAAAGGAAAAGTTACAAAAGCTACAGATAAGCAAAGATGCTACTAACTGGTTCTAAGCTGTTGCATTAACCCTTGCTGAGTCTTTAGGAAAGGAGACTCCTGCTATTGTGACATTCCTCAACCTTGAGGGATCAGGGGCTCCGGCTGCTCTAACTACTTCTTGCTGACTTGGGGCATAAATTGGGATTCATAGAATGGAACATCTTGGCATGCAGTTGGAGGCGCTCTTGGGTCCCAGGCTGGGGAGGGGATGTTTATTTCCTCAAACTCGGCTGGTGGCTTAGGCATAGGCTGGTACCCCTGCTCTCTGAGGACGGAGGCCGAGTAGGAGAGGCCTGTGGACTGCAGTCTCTGGGATACAAACTTGACAGCAAGGGTTAGAACTGAGGTTCCAAACATGAGAAGCACTGTTACTTTTATTCCTGAGCTTAAAATGGGGTGGGAGCCGAGACAGCTGGGACAAGTAGCTTTTAATTGAGTCCCATAAGGTTTGCGCAGGTGTGTCTTTAATATTATGCAGCCAGGTGGCTTGATTGTACAGCTCTTGTCTATTTAACTCAATCTGGCTGGAGGTATTTACCCAAGTACAGCAGGAGATGTTTGCGATAGCACATACTTCTTGTTCTGCTAAAAGTAGTCCAAGGCTGTCCGATTATCTATGACAACATTTGCCAGAGTCGTGGTTAGTCCTAACCCACATTTATTACGTTGATTAGTAGGATGGTACATAGACATGTTGGCCCTAAAGACCCTAGAGTACATTGACCTTTTATCCAGACGTTATTTATACATTGGAACATTCTGATCCCAGTGCCAAAGATGCCTTCTTCGAAACCTCTAAAAGCTAAGTGGCTCATGGGAGCTTCTATGGATAAATATATATCTGTTTGGGACTCAGAATTTTCCAAGAAGTTTTCTGTAGGCTTGTATTTGTTGAAATACTTTAGGACTATCTAGGGTTTTGTTAAGGTCATGACAGAGAGCAGATAAAGGGCCTACATTATGAGGTTCAGGTAAGGAGTGTAACTGGCAGAAGGGGTTTTTACAAGTTTTCTTCCATTTATTCCAGTTTCTTTTTTTTAATGCTAATTATCAGTTTCGGTTACTAGCAAACCTTTTAATGGTATAAGAGGTATAAACTTCTCCCTCTATCTCTATGGTTCCCTTTGTAAAGTCCTGGCAGATTGCCATATTACTCAGACTTCTATTCACAGTATAATAGCATGTTGTAAGATTACAGTTTTCTGCATTGACCTAGGATAAGTTAGCTCTGCGACGACATAGAATCTGTGGCAGCTGGGAGGAGTTTAGGAGTAGGATTCCATATCTTCCATCTTTTTCTAGGGAATAGTTATGATAGTGGGTAAGATTGAAACAACGGAAGGAGCGAAATGTGAGCAGTTCCCCGCTTATGGGAAGCTTACCCTTAAGATTCTGGAGATCCATTAGTGGGATTAACTCAGGAGCTTGGAGAAAACTGGTCATAGGTAGAGCAGTGAAGACATTGGATTTTGGATAGGGGTTTCGATGGCATGTCCAGCAATTCTCCTCCCATGTGAACGCTGGTAATTATTTTAAAACAAAGTTTTCCTTCCAATTCCCGTCTTCCATGAAGCTAGGAAGGTTATAGGTGGACAAAATCATGAGAATTATAGAAAGCCATTCTTTTTAAAATCGTTTAACTTCGATCTTAAATAGCACACCTGGAAGGAAGATAATATATTTATCCCTGTACATGTAATTCTTACAGGCTGAAAAGAAAATGATTCTAACCACTGGTCAAGAGGCAAACCAGACATGAATCCATAAAAGATAAGAAAGAGAATCCAACTAATGCAGAAAAAAAGAATGTCTAGCCAAGTAGTATAGTCTACATTAATCATCACTTATCTTTGGCGCTCCTAAAAAGTAGCTTCAGGGCTATGAAAGGTTCACAGGTGTAAATGGAAGGTGAGCAGGGACTTCTGCTAGGATGATGGACTGCTTCACTTTTGACAACTTCACTGGGGCTTCAGTTCCCTTGTTGGGTGGGGAAAGATTTCACTATTTTTTTTAAAAGATTTATTTATTTATCCACCCCCACACACACCTGTTGTTTTATTGAGCTCACTGTCTGCTCTCTGTGTCCATTCACTGTGTGTTCTTCTGTGTCTGTTTGTCTTCTCTTTAGGCAGCACTGGGAACCGATCCTAGGACCTTCCAGAGTAGGAGAGAGGTGCTCAATCTCTTGCACCACCTCAGCTCCCTGGTCTGCTGCATCTCTTATTGTCTCTCTTCTGTGTCTCTTTTTGTTGTGTCATCTTGCTTCACCAGCTCTCCGTGCAGGCCAGCACTCCACACGGGCCAGCTTGCCTTCACCAGGAGGCCCTGGGAATTGAACCCTGGACATCCTATATAGTAGATGGGAGCCCAATCGCTTGAGCCACATCCGCTTCCTGGAAAGCTTTCACTCTTGAGTGATGAATCCAAGGCTGGGTTCCCTGCAACAAGTAACAAGCAAGACCTGATAGGCCTATCCCAGTGGGCCTTTAACTGGCTATCTGGATGCTGTATCTTCCAACTTTTAAGACGCACCCAATCTCCTGGTCTATACATTGTAGGGGAGACATCATTTG
Source organism: Chaetophractus vellerosus (assembly GCA_004027955.1). NCBI lineage: Eukaryota > Metazoa > Chordata > Mammalia > Cingulata > Chlamyphoridae > Chaetophractus > Chaetophractus vellerosus. The sequence goes on along the minus strand of PVKH010036674.1, from coordinate 8,337 downwards.
GAAACAGGAGCTGATCAGAAGCATATTGATTTATTGCAGAGAGAGTGGCTCTTAAGGATTGGACATATTTTATGGTTTTGAATTTATCAATTACATGTTCATTATCCTGGCTGATGTTACAGGTGACTAAGGAAGGGTCTCCCAAAAACTATTTCATAGCAGATCCCACTGAGCCTGCTTCTGGGAGCTAATCTTATCCTAAGCAGGACAACTGATAGAACTTTGTCCCAGGTCAGATTTGTTCTTGAAAATTTTGCCTATAGTTTTCTTTATAGTGTGGTTCATCTTTTCAGCCTTTCCTGTGGACTGTGGTCTCCAAGATGCATGTAGCTTCCAGGAATGCCAGAATCATCCAATACTTCTCGGGTGACTCTGGCACTAAAGGCACTCCATTATTGCTTTGGATAGAGTGTGGCACTCCAAACTGGGGAATAATTTCCCTTAGTAATGCCCTTGTCCTGCAGGGGAATGCTTCAACCCATCCTGAGAAACTGTCCACAAAAACGAGGAGGCATTTGTAATTCTGCCGTGCTTTTGCCATAAACGGGAAGCCTGTTTTCAAATCATCCTGGTCCTGTCACTCACGCTTGAACCTCCCTTATGGGTGGTGGGGGAACTGTCTGGGGACTATTTTTAGCACAGATGAGGCATTCTTGAGCCACTTTTTGTACGGCTTTCCTCATGTTAGGGCTAACTGTATTTTCATTGCCGTTGGTACATGGCCCCTCTTCCATAATGAGTGCCTTGATGCAGATGAGTGATAATTCTTTTCATTAAATTGTCTGGAATTAATACTATGCCCTCCCATGTTATAAATCTAGCCTTATGTAGTGGCTTTGATTGGTTCCCCTGGTGTCTCTGGGTCATACTGTGGGTGAGACAGGTGTTGCGGTTTGGAAGGAAATCCCATTCCTCAGTTTTTGATATGTCATTTGAGGAATATTCTGGTAGGAAAGATGTTATGTCAGTGCTTAGTACGAGAGCTGCCAGTTTTGTTGGCTGTTGAAATTTAGCTGCCCTTTTAGCTGCACAATATGCTAAATGGTTTCCTTTTTTATCGGGTCCTTACTCCTTTGATGTCCAAGCCAATGGATAATTGCGACCTCTTGTGGCAGCACAATGGCATCTAGTAAGGCTATGACCATGTCAGCAGGTTTTATTCTCCTGCTCCCAGTAGTTCTTTTCTTCCAGGTAGCTCCATGTGCATGGACTGCTGAAAAGCCATATTTGTAATCTGTGTTTATATTCACTTTCTTTTTGTTTCGTGAATGTAAGGCCCTGGTGAGGGCTATAAGTTCTTCTCGTTGGGCAGACATACCTGGGGGAAGTGCCTCAAGTGTCCCTTGTAGCGTTCCTACAGCATGCATCTCTCTGGTGTCCTTTGTCCATTAAACTGCTTCCATTGGCGAACAGCTCCAGGTCTGGGTTTCCTGGAGGGTGGGTCCATGAGATCAGGTTGGCAGGAATAGACGTCCTCAGTTGCTTGTATACAGCTATGAACAGCTTCTCCTGGAGTGTTGGGGAGTAATGTAGCAGGATTCAGAAAGGAGACCACATTTAGTTTTATATTCAGATTACCTAACAAAATAGTTTGGTACTTGCCTAGCCTCCCAGAAGTAAGCCAATAGCCCCCTTTCTGTTCCAGCAGAGGCAATACACAGTGAGGTGTGTGTAAAATCATAGGCCGTCCTACAGTGAATTTCTCTGCTTCTTGCAATGTCACAAGCAGCCGCTACCGCCTGGAGGTAGACCAGCCAATGCTGTGCCACTGCATCTAGTTGTTCTGAGAAACAGGTAACTGGCCTCTGGGTGTTCAGTGGTTCTGGTTTAACACCCCTAAACTGACCCCTTGGCATTCATGCACAGACAAAGGGCTTTAAAATTTTTTTATTGAAGTATATCATTCATACATGAACATACATAAACAATAAGTATATAATAACAGTTGTGAACTTACAAAACAAAACATGCATATCATCATACAGGGCTTCCATATATCACCCCCCCCCCCAACAACAAATACCTTGCTTGTTGTGAAATATTTTGTTACAAACTATGAAAGAGTGTCAAAGGGCTTTTTAATGCTTGGGACACCTAGGGCGGGAGCTGTTAAAAGTTTTTCTTTTATTTTATAGAATGCTCATTTGCATTCTGTAGTCCAGTTCAGTGGTTCTTTATTTCCACCATTTCAAAGCTTCATACAGAGGTTTAACTAAAAGCTCCAAACCTGGTATCCAAATGTGGCAGAATCCTGCCATTTCTAGAAATCTTTGCAGTTGTCTCTGGGTGGTTGGTTCAGTTACTCTGGCTAAGGCCTCTCGCTTGTCAGGTAGCAAGTTTCTCTATCCCTTTGACAATTCAAACCCTAAATCTTTTACAGTGGGCTGTGAAATCTGAACCTTCTTCTTTGACACCTTATATCCTCAAACTGCTAGAGTTAAAATAGTACTGTGGCTGGATGCTTCCTCCAATCTGCTGGCGATTGAGATGTCATCTACATACTGTAAATGTACTCCATGCTGGAGGTACAGTTCTCTTAAATCTTTTGCTTAGGTTTATCCAAAGAAAATAGGGGCATTTTTAAAACCTTGGGGGAGTACATCCAACAATATTATGCTTTACATTAGACCAGGGATCCTCCCATTTAAAAGCAAATAGTTCCTGGAATTCAGGGCTCAATGGCACACCCTAGAAATCATCCTTTAGATCTAGTACAATAAATCAGCAAAGCTCTCCGGACAGGGTAGTTGGCAGTGTGTACAGGTTTGGCGCTACTGCATGGGTGTCCTCTACTATTTGATTAATGGCTCTCAGATCTTGCACAAACTGATATTCCTTTTTGGTACCTGGTAGTTGGACAGGTAGGATGGGGGTGTTGTATGGAGATCGGCAAGATCAAATTAACTGATACTTGAGAATAGAGTCTATGAATGGTTCTGTGCCTTCTTGGGCCTCTTTCTTTAAGGGGTCTTACTTAACTTGGATTGGTTCAGCAGTTCTGGCTCTTCCTGGCATCCCTTCAGCCCACACCTCTGGCTTTACCTTCAAAAGGAATGTCTTCAAGAATCTTGGATTGGACTTCTTCTCTAAGGTGTAGCAGAGCAGCCTGAAGGGCGCAAGCCGGGTCTGGGGAAACTTCAATGTCTAGTTTTTCTGCTGAGAAGGTCACTCGTGCATTTAATTTGGTTAATAAGTCTCATCTGAGTAGTGGTATAGGACACCCAGGCATTTGGAGAAAGCTGTTTTATGTTGATATACTCTACTTGGCATTCAAGGGTTGCAGAAAAGGCCTATCATTTGAGGGTCCAGACACCCCAATAACTGCTACAGTTCTTGGTGAAAGACATCCCTGTTTTTGGTTCAAAACAGAGTAGGTAGTGCGAGTGTCAATGAAAAAGTCTCTAAGGTTCTTCCCCACTAATATAGATACCTGGGGCACCTAGTGGGAAATGGTGATGTGGCCGATAAAGTTGGAAGGGGCCCCTGGGCCCCGTCACTCCTGGTCATTGTCGTCCCCTGCAAAGCTGTGGCCTTTGGTAGGTGGCTTTGCGAGGTGTCTGGGCCTCCCTTCTCTGGGGGTCACTCAAGCATTCTTGCATCCAGTGGCCTTATTCCTTGCAACAGGCACATTGTTGTGGCTGTGGGGGACGGATGTACTTCAGGTTAGTTGGTGGGGGCCCTGGGGTCTTACCCGTCATTGTTGTGCTTTGTTTGATCCAATGCGTCTTGACCCTGTTAAACTTTGGCCAATGGCTGCTCCCCCTAAGGCGGCTTGGCATATCATCTGCTTCTCTGAAGTTGGTCTTGGTTGTTAAAGATCTTAAAAGCAACCTCAAATAGTTGAGACACCGGCTTTCTTAACCCCCCTTCTACTTTCTGCAGTTTCCTTCTTAGGTCCAGAGCACTTGGCTAGGAAAAGTCCTGTTAATTAATCTCCTGCTGTCGGGATGCACCGGCTCCTCAGCACTCTGCCATCTACAGGCCTCGAAGGTCCTTTCAAGAAAGACCAAAGGATTTTCTCTTGGTCCCTGCTGGAATTCCCGAACTTTCTTCAGGCTTGTTGGTTTTGGAACGCCTCTCTGTGTTTTTATGATGCACCCCTTGGAGTGACCCAGTTTAGCTCGACCCCCCTGCTTTTCTGGGTCCTAATGTGGCCGTCATAGGAACGGCTGGAGCTCCTTGGACATGCACTGGGCTGTTGTAGTTTTGGCCATGCAACCTGTTAAGAACCAATCTACCCTTCTCAGGGGTGAGAAGGGTGTTCAAGAGGGCTTGGATATCTGCCCATGAAGTACGACGTGTAGCAAAAACAGAAGCGAAGAGGTACTCCATTTTCTTAGGGTCATCGCGCCATGAAGGCTTGTTCTTCCAACACCTACGGATCAGAGGTGGAGGAGGAGAATGCACGTGAACAAATCTCTGGGGTTCCCTTGATTATCTAGTCCAGCTGGAACTTGTCTGAGTAAAGAATTGCCCTGTTTGGACAGTCCCCTGACCGAATTGAGTGCACTGAAGAGTATGTGGTGGGGAGACCATTCCTTCCAACTGGGTGGTGAAGGGGGAACAGACAAGGACTCACTCTGAGGTAAGAGGCACTGTTGTCCTGTTCCCACGTGTAAGGAGGCAGGAGAGTCGAGGGAAGCTCTAAGTGTCACAGGCATGGGTCCTCATGGGGCTGGAATCTGGCAAGACCTGCTTTGCTCAGGACAGACAGTTTTTCAGATTTCCCAATTTCATTTGCATTTTTCCCAGAGCTAGGACCCACTAACCTGTTCTCTGTTTGAATCCTAATATTACATCTTTTTTGCAAATGCTTATTTTGGTACAGGGCCCTGAAGGATTGAACATAAGGAATTTCATCCTGTTTCTCCTCCCTCTTACAAAATAATTCTAATTCTAATATAGTGTTATAATCAAGGGTCCTATTTTCCAGCCAGTTTTCTCCAGACTCTAACTTATATCAGGGCCATGCCCTGTTCCGGGAAAATACCATCTTTTTCTTTTTCATTGGTTTATAACTAAACATAGACTATTGCCTAAAATGCATTTTAAGGGGCTGTGGCCATTTATGCTGTTACTGTTTCCCATGGTGGTAACCTTCAGCGTGCTAAGACAGTGTACACAGGGAGAGCAGATGTAGCTCAAGGGGTTGAGCACCTGCTTCCCATGTATGAGGTCCCAGGTTCGATCCCCAGTACCTCCTAAAACAACAACAAAAATAGCAAACTCTCACTAGGGAGCAGGTGCAGCTCATTAGTTGAGCACCTGCTTCCCATGTTTGAGGTCCTGGGTTCAAACCCTGGTACCTGCTTTAAAAAAATGTACACAGAAGTAAACACAGTTAGACTTAGACTTGGAAGGAAAGATTCTATACCACAATATAATAGATCAGTTTCTAAAATCAGAATCAGAACCAGGACATGACTAACTTATAAACCTGGGACCTGCACACAGTAGCCAGGTTAGACTAAGGTGGGACTTAATCAATAGCAAATAACCAGTAAACCAGAACTGATGAGCAGGTTTTGCGAAAGAGCATGCTCTACAACAAAGGTACTCACCCAAAAGGTGTCTGTGCCTGGAACTGTTTCTCCTTTCTGAATGAATCTGTGCCATAGGGCCAACGATGCTGGTGGCAACAGGAGGGCATTCCAGTTGTCAAGCCTCTAGACTAACTGGTCTAGGTGGCCACGTGGGGTTGGCAGCTGGAAATCTACACCCTGTGGGGGCCGTGGAACTTCAGGCAGGGGTCTCTACAATCTTGGTCCCTTTGTGGTCACCAGTTGTAACTGCTCAAAGTTGGCTCATCACCCGATGTGCACAGAGCTCAATTCCATGACACCAGGATTTCGAGAAAACAAGAGTTTATTGTGAGCAGCTCATTGAGGAGGTTAAAAACTTTCAGATCTGTCTCCCCGAGCTGGAGAGGCTTGAGATATTTACGCAGTTTTGGGTACGAGGGTCTCGGGGAAGGTTTAGGTTTAGGTGAGATGACGTGGGTTAAGGGGCAGGCTTTAGTGGAGCTTGCACAGTTCCGAATCATGCTACTTCATGCGATGCATGTTCAAAAATGGCAGCTTAGGCTGCTTGGTGGGTGCAATTTTTACTATTATAATTAGGCAAAGGTTACTTTCGGTTGTGGCCTCACCTCACTGCACATGCTCTAGTGCAGGTGTTCTTAACTTTTTTTATTCCACGGACCCCTTTGCCACTCAGGTGAAAACCACAGACTCCTCACGAAGTCCACAGTATACTGTGTAGTATTTTAAAAATATCACACCCACACCAACACGTCCCCACAGGAATCATGTTTTTTTGAATTTCAATTCAAGCTCAAGCTTTAGCAGAGGCAGAGAAGGGAGAGGAAACAGTAACTTTTTTGTAATGTAGTAAGTGTCTTCTGAATAAATATGAGGAGGTGGGAGCTGTAACTTTTGGTTGGCTGTCTGAAAAACAAGCTCAAGAAGAAAAGGAAAATCACAGAAGTTACAAATAAGCAAAACTGGTTCCGAGCTGTTTCTTTAACCCTTGCTGAGTCTGTAAGGAAGGGAGTTGGGGGAGCTGAGAAGGGAGCAGTGGTGATAACCTGCCCACGGTTTCAATGCCAGTGTTCATCCAATGTGGAGACTCACTGGCTTAAGTGGATCTGATACATCTGGACAGATCTGATCAAGATCCTTGCCATTGGCACTGATTACTATATGGATTCATGGAGCCCTTACAATTGCGAGTAAAGATTATGGTTTAAATGCAAGTTTTCTTAATTTCCTATCCCCAAACCTTCAGGAAGTAGATAGTTCCTTCTCTACTTTCCTTATGGTTAAATTTACAACGAAACTAGGAGTTAGTCTTAATTCCAAATTGCAGATAGGAGAACACCTGACACTTGAGCGAAATGGAAGAAAAATGACAAGACACATCATCTTAGAGTTTAAAATGCTACTCTTTCTCTAAAAGCACCCAGAAAATCCTTTACCAGACATGAGCAGGGTTCAGGAAAATTGGAACTGGGTATTATCTTGCTGCAGGATCAATGAGGAGTGACAGGGGAGATGGAGTTAAAGTGGGACCTTATGGCCAAACCATCTTTTTTTTTTCTTTCTTTCTTCAAATTGGCTTTGCAACTTGGAAACAGCCTAGAGGTGAGGTGAGGATGAGGAAAATAGGAAACAATTAGGAAATCAGTTTTATTGCTGCAGACCAGAGTTTACTGAGCAGAAATGGACAGATAGAATATCAACCCCAAGCCTGAAGAGCTTGTGGTACATTAAAGCTGGCTGCAAATTAATGGTTACTCTTTCCATTGATATGTGGAGTCTAATTTTGCAACCCTTGAAACTGAGCTGGCCTTTTTGACTTGCTTGGACAATAAATCAATTGCAGTGGGAGTGATATTCCGGATATTTTGGGACTAGGTCATAAGAAGCTTTGCAGCTTCATCTTGAGATTTTTTCAGAATGCTTGATTGGTAGCTGGTTTCCATGTAAAAAAAAAACCCAACTACTCTGAAACTGCCATGCTGTGAGGATGCCCAAACTAGTCATGCAGAGAGGCTACCTGGAGAAAAAGATGCCGACCAGCCTCTGGCAATTCTAGCCAGCCCAGCCTGTGCCAGGCATCTGAGTGAAGAAGCCCTCAGAAGACTCCAGCCCCAGCCCCCACCTGGCTACAACAGCATGTGATACAGTGTAAGAACCACCCAGCCGATGCCACTCAACCCACAGAGCAGTGAGATAACACATTTGTTTTAAGCCACTAGGCATTGAGGTGGTTTGTAAGGCCAAGATGGATAACTGGTATAGAGCTACAAGGTTTTACTTTGCTCTGGGGACAACTGCCATGATACCTCTCACTCACCCCAGAGAGAGAAATGCCAGACATAGAGAAGTGAAAAAGATTTGCAATTAACATTCCCACATTGAGGCAGCCAGTTACTAAAGCTCCCATTTTACCCCTTTCTCCCATGCCCCATCAGCTGAAAGAGTGCACAGATATTACATCCTATATAATAAATAACCAGTTCTTTGTCTTTGTTTCTAAGGGCAGAATGAAGCAGTGCTCAGGTTATCAGAGAAGTTGGGGTGATGACATCGTGAAATTCTCAGGCAGGCTTGGATGGAGCCATCCCCATTCAGTGATGATCAGAAAGGACCCCATGTGGGACTTGGGCGTAGATATATATTTTTAAAATTTAGGTGGTATTGAAGATTAAGAATACACACTTGAACAAGAATTAGATCACATAAATGAAAAATTTAGATAAAACTTGTTCAAACCCTCAAACAAAGTAAAGACGGCATGTCTATAAATCAAAGGTTCAAACCAAGGAAGCAAGAG
>PVKH010036673.1:0-11557 GCA_004027955.1 Chaetophractus vellerosus | reverse complement strand
TGGGCGTGGTCTCAAGTAGAAAAGCAGACTGAGAGAAGCAGATTGAGAGCAGAGCTTTGGAGAAGGAGATTTGAAAAAGCAGTTCTGATGCTGGAGTGAGCCGTTCACCCGATAGTCTACAGCTGGCCTTGTGGAGAGATGCAAAGCATAGAAAGCCTCATTGTCTACAGCTGAACTCGTGAAGGAAACAGAAACTAAGCCCGGAGAGAAACGCAGCCCCAGGAACAGAGGAACCTGGAAGCCTGAACCCTGGAGACGTCGGCAGCCATCTTCCTCCAACACGTGGACTCTGGTATGGGAATAAATTTATGCTTTGTGGCCTGGTAACTGTAAGCTTCTACCCCAAATAAATACCCTTTATAAAGACCGACCAATCTTTGCTATATTTCAAGAGGCATGCCTGTGGCTGACCAAAACAGCTGCTATACATGTTTTCACTTACAATCAATGTCAAAACCCTGGTTTTACCTAATGCTCTGTGAATGAACTAGATACATCAATTTTGAAAACCAAGCAAGTTACTTGTTCAATTTCCTACAATGCACATGTTTTCAATTATGATCTTTATCAAAACACTGGTTTTAACTAACACTCTGTGAATGCAAAGAGATCATCACTTTTCAAAAGCAAGGAATTCACTTTGTATTTAGGTGCTACACACTTGTTTTCACTCACAATCAATGTCAAAGCAAAGCTTTCAGCATACACTCTGTGAATGCACTAGATAATTCAGTTTTCAAAACCAAGCAAGTTACTTGTTTAATTGGCAGCTATGCACACATTTTCACTTACAATCAACATCAAAACACAGGTTTTACCTATCACTCTCAAAATGCACCAGATACTTCAGTTTTGAAACTAAGCAAATTACTGTTTTAGTTGTTGGCTATGCACTTGTTTTCACTTACAATGTCAAAACACTGGTTTTACCTAATCCTCTGTAAATGCACCAGATACTGCAGTTTTGAAAACTAAGCAAGTTTCTTGATTAATTGGTTGCCATGCAATTAATTTGACATCAAACAATGTCAAAACTCTGGTTTTACCTAATGCCCTATAAATGCACCAGATATATAAGTTTTGAAAACCAAGCATGTTCTATATTTAATTCACTGTTATGCACAAGTTTTCAATTGCATTCTAGGTCAAAACACTGGTTATACATAAGGTGCTGTGAGTGCACCAAGATCATCAGTTTTTAAAACCAAGGAATTTAATTGTTTAATTGGCTGCTACACATTTGTTTTCACTTACAATCAATGCCAATACACTGGTTTCACCAAATGCTCTATAAATGGACCAGATACTTTAATTTTGAAAGCCAAGCAAGATCCTTGTTTAATTGGGTTCTGTACATATGTTTTCAATTACAATCTAAGTCAAAACACTTCTTTTACCTATTGTGCTGTGAATGCATCGAGATCACCAGATTTCAAACCAAAGGAAATTACATGTTTAGAAGGCTGCTACACTCTTGTTTTCACTTACAATCAATGTCAAAACACTGGTTCCACGAAGTGCTCTATGAATTCACCAGATACTTAAGTTTTGAAAACCAAGCAAGTGACTTCTTTAATTGATAGCTATAGACTTGTTTTCACTTACAATCAATGTCAAATCACTGGTTTTACCTAATGCAATGGGAATGCAAAAATATCATCATTTTCAAAACCAGGATAGTTACTTGTTTAATTGGCTGCTACACACTTGATTTCACATACAAAAAAGGCAAACCACTGGTTTTACCTAATGTTGTGTACATACACCAGATATTTAAGTTTTGAAAACAAGGAAGTTACCTCTTTAATAGGATGCTATGCACATGTTTTCAATTACAATCTATGTGAAAACACTGGTTTTACCTATCACACTGTGAATGCACAGAGATCATCAGTTTTCAAACCAAAGGAATTTACTTGTTTAATAGGCTGCTACAGACCTGTTTTCACTTACAATCATGGCAAAACACTGGTTTTACCTAATGCTCTGTAAATGCAACAGATACATCATTTTTGAAAAATAAGCATGTTACTTGTTTAAATGGCAGCTATTCCCTTGTTTTCACTAACAATCAATGTCAAAACACTGTTTTCAACTAATGCTCTGTAAATGCACCAGATTTTTATGTTTTGAAAAATAACCAATTTCCTTGTTTAATTTGTTGCTATGCATGTTTTCAATTACAATCTATTTCAAAACACTGGTTTAACCTAACGTGTTTTGAAAGCACCTAGATCATCAGTTTTCATAAACAAGGAATTTAGTTGTTTAATTGGCTGTTACACTCTTGTTTTCACTTACAATCAATGTCAATACACTGGTTTCACCAAGTTCTCTATGAATGCACCAGATTCTTAAGTTTTGAAAAACAAGCAAGTGACTTATTTAATTGACAGCTATGCATGTGTTTTCACATAACATCATTGTCAAAAGACTCTTTTTACCTATTGCTCTGTAAATACACCAGATACTTCAGTTTTGAAAACCAAGCAAGTTACTTCTTTGATTGGTGGCCATGTTTTAACTTACAATCAATGTCAAAACAGATTTCACCAAATTCTCTGTGAATGCACCAGATACCTCAGTTTACAAAACCAAGCAATGACATACTTAGTTGGCTTCTATTTACATGTTTTTAATTCTAATCTATGTCAAAACACTGGTTTTTCCTAATGTGCTGTGAATGTACCAACATCATCAGTTTTCAAAACCAAGGAATTTACTTGTTTAATTGGCTGCTATGCACATGTATTCATTTACAATCTAGGTCAAAACACTGGATTCACCTAAAACACTGTGAATGCACCAAGATCACCAGTTTTAAAACCAATGAAGTTATTATTAAATAGGTTGCTACACTCTTGTGTCCACTTATAATCAAAATCAAAACATTGGTTTCACCAAACGGTCTGTGAAAGCACCAGATAACTCATTCATTGACATCTATGCAATTGCTTTCACTTACAATCAATGTCAAATCATGTGTTTTACCTAACACTCTGGGAATGCATCAATATCATTATTTTAAAAGTCATGCAAGCTACTTCTTTAATTGGCTGTAACACACTTCTTTTCACTCACAATAAATGTCAAAACACTGGTTTTACCTAATGCTCTGTAAATGCACCAGATTTTTAAGTTTTGAAAACCAGGCAAGTAATTTCTTTAATTGGATGCTATGGACATGTTTTCAGTTACAATCTAGGTCAAAACACTGGTTTTAGCTATCTCACTGTGAATGCACCGAGATCATCAGTTTTCAAACTGAAGGAAATTACTTTTTTAATTGGTTGTGACAGACTTGTTTTCACTTACAATCATGGCAATCATTAGGTTTTACCTAATGCTCTTTAAATGCACCAGGTAATTCAATTTTGAAAACCAAGCAATTTATTTATTTAATTGGATGCTATGCCCTTGATTTCACTTACAATAAATATCAAAACACTTGTTTTACATAATGCTTAAGTTTTGAAAAGCAAGCTAGTTCTTTGTTTAATTTGCTACTTTGCACGTTTTCAATTACAATCCTGGTCAAAACACTGGTTTTGCCTAATGTGCTGTGAATGCTCCAAGACCATCAATTTTCAAAACCAAGGAATTTACTTGTTTAATTGGCTGCTACACACTTGTTGTCACTTACAATCAATGTCAAAACACTGGCTCCTCCAAATGCTCTATGAATGCAACAGGTACTTAAATTTTGCAAAATAAGCATCTTCTTTAATCAAGAGCTATGCCACTGCTTTTGCTTACAATCAGTGTCAAATCACTGGTGTTACATAATGCTTTGGGAATGCACCAATATCATCAGTTTTCAAAAGAATGGAATTTACTTGTTTAATTGGCTGCTACACACTTGTTTCCACTTATAATCAATATGAAAACACTGGTTTCACCAAATGCTCTGTGAATGCATCAGATACCTCACTTTTGAAAACCAAGCAAGTTACTTCTTTAATTCACTGTTATGCACATGTTTACAATCAATGTCAAGTTGATTTACCTAATGCTCCTGGAATTCACAAATGTCATCATTTTTCAAAACCTGGGAGTTACTTGTTTAATTGACTGCTACACACTTATTTTCACATACAATAAATGTCAAACCACTGGTTTTACTTAATGTTCTGTAAATGAACCAGATACTTATGTTTTGAAAACCAAGGAAGTCACTTTAATTGGATGTTATGCACGTGTTTTCAATTACAATCTATGTGAAAACACAGGTTTTACCTATCACATTGTGAGTGCACGAAGATCATCAGTTTTCAAATCAAAGGAGTGTACTTGTTTAATAGGCTTCTACAGACTTCTTCTCACTTACAAGCATGGCAAATCACTGGTTTTACCTAATGCTCTGTAAATGCACCAGATACTTCAGTTTTGAAAACTAAGCAAGTTACGTGTTTAATTGGCAGCTATACACTTGTTTTCAGTTAAATCAATGTCACAACACTGTTTTTAACTAATGCTCTGTAAATGTACTGATTTTTAAGTTTTGAAAAATAAGCAATTTCCTTTTTTAATTTGTTACTAAGCACATGTTTTCAATTACAATCTATTTCAAAACACTGGTTTTACCTAATGTGTTGTGAAAGCACCTAGATCATCAGTTTTCCAAAGCAAGGAAATTAATTGTTTTATTGGCTGCTACACTCTTGTTTTCACTTACAATCATTGTGAATACACTGATTTTACCAAGTGCTCTATGAATGCAGCAGATATATCACTTTTGAAAACCAAGCAAGTGACTTCTTTAATTGACAGCTATGCCCTTGTTTTCACTTACAATCAATGTCAAATCACAGGTTTTACCTAATGCTCTGGGAATGCACAAATATCATTTTTCAAAACCAGGAAAGTTACTTATTTAATTGGCTACTACACACTTGTTTTCACATACAATAAATGTCAAACCACTGGTTTTACCTAGTGCTCTGTAAATGTGCCACATAGTTAAGTTTTGAAAACCAAGGATGTTACTTGTTTAATTGGCAGCTATGCACTTGTTTTCACTTACAATGTCAAAACACTGGTTTTACCTAAAGCTCTATGACTGCATCATGATCATCAGCTTTCAAATCCGAGGAAGTTACTTGTTTAATTGGCTGCTACACATATGTTTTCAATTACATCAAAGTCAAAACATTGATTTTACCTAATGCTCTGTAAATGCACCAGATATTTCAGTTTTGAAAACTAAATAAATACTTGTTTAATTGGAAGCAGTGCACTTGTTTTCACATACAATGTCAAAATACTGGTTTCACATAATGCTCTATAAATGAACCAGACACTTAAGTTTTGAAAACCAAGCATATTCCTGTTTAATTCATTTATGGACATGTATTCAATTGCAATCTATGTCAAAACACTGATTTACCTAATGCTCTGTAAAGGCACCAAGATCATCAGCTTTCAAAAGCAAAGAATTTACTTGTTTAATTGGCTGCTACACACTTGTTTTCACTTACAATCAATGTAAAAAAAACTGGTTTTACCTAATGTTTTGTAAAGGCACTAGATATTTTAGTTTACAAATCCAAGCAATTTACTTGTTTAATTGGCAGCTATGCACTTGTTTTCACTTGCAATCAATGTCAAAAACCTGGTTTTACCTAATGTTCTTTAATTGCATCAGTACTTAAGTTTTGAAAACCAAGCAAATTTCTTGTTTAATTCACTGCTATGCACATGTTTTCAGTTACAATCAATGTCAAAACACTGGTTTTATCTAATGCTCTGTGAATGCACCAAGGTCATCAGTTTCAATACTTGTTTAATTGGCTGCTACACACTTGTGTCAACTTATAATCAATATCAAAACATTGGTTTCACCAAGTGTTCTGTGAATGCACCAGATGCCTATATTTGAAAACCAAACTATTAACATTTTAGTTGACAGCTATGCACTTCTTCTCACCTACAGTCAATATCAGATCACTGGTTTTATCTAACACTTTGGGAGTGCACCAATATCATCACTGTTCAAAACCAGGGAAGTTACTTTTTAAATTGGCTACTACACACTTGTTTTCACTTACAAACAATGACAAAACACAGGTATTACCTAATGCTCTATGAATGATTCATGACCATCATCTTTCAAATACAAGGAAGTTACTTGTTTAATTGGCTGCTACACACAGGTTTTCAATTACAACCAATGTCAAAACACTGGTTTTCCTAATGCTCTGTAAGTGTGCCAGATACTTCAGTTTTGAAAACTAAGAAAATTATTTCATTGGCAGCCATGCACTTGTTTTCACATACAATGTCAATACACTATTTTTACCTAATTCTCTGTAAAGGAAGCACATACCTAAGTTTTGAAAACTAAGCATGTTTCTTGTTTAATTCAATTATGCACATGTTTTCAGTTACAATCTATGTCAAAACAGTGGCTTTACCTAATGCTGTTTATGCACCAAGAACATAACATCACTTTTCAAAACCAAGGAATTTACTTGTTTAATTGGCTGCTATGCACATGATTTCAATTACAAAATATGTGAAAACACTGGTTTTACCTAACATGCTGTGAATGCACTGAGAATATCAGTTCTCAAACCCAAGGAAATTACTTGTTTAATTGGGTGTTACAGACTTGCATTCAATTACAATCAATTTTAAAACACTGGTTTTACCTAATGCTCTGTAAATTCACCAGATACTTAAGCTTTGAGAAAACAAGTTACTTGTTTAATTTACTGATATGTACATGTTTTCAATTACAATTTAGGTCCAAACACTGGTTTTACCTAATGCTCTGTAAATGCACCAGATACATAGGTTTTGAAACCCAAGCTAGCTCCTTGTTTTATTCACTGCTCTACACATGTTTTCAATTAAAATCTGTCAAAACAGTGGCTTACATAATGCTCTGTGAATGCACCTAGATTATGAGTGTTCAACACCAAGGAATTTACTTTTGTAACTGGATGCTTCACACTTGTTTTCATTTACAATCAATGTCAAAACGTAACTTTCAACATACACTCTGGAATTGCACCAGATACCTCAGTTTTTAAAGCCAAGCAAGTTACTTCTTTAATTGGAAGCTATGCAATTCACAGGTTTTACCTAATGCTCTGTAAGTGCAGCAGATATTCCAGTTATGAAAACCAAGAAAGTTACCTGTTTAAATGGTGGCTATGCACTTCTTTTCACTAACAATCAATTTCAAATTCCTGGTTTTACCTAACACTCTGTGAATGCACCAAGATCATCACTTTGCAAAACCAGGGAATTTACTTGTTTAACTGGCTGCTACACACCTGTTTTCACTTACAATCACGTCGAAACATAGCTTTCACCATAAACTCTATGAATGAACCAGATACCTCAGTTTTAAAAACCAAGCAAGTTACTTGTTTAATTGGCTGCTATGCACTAGTTATCACTTACAATCAATGTCAAAACACTGGTTTTACCTAATGCTCTGTAAATGCACCAGATACTTAAGTTTTGAAAAGCAAGCTAGTTCCTTGTTTACTTCATGGTTATGCACATGTTTTCAGTTACAATCAGTGTGGAAAACACTGGTTTTCTGTGAATGGAACAAGGTCATCATTTTTCAAAACCAAGGAAGTTACTTGTTTAATTGGCTCCTAAACACTTGTTTCCACTAATAATCATTATCAAAACTTTGGTTTCCCCAAACACTGTTTGAAAGCACCTCAGTTTTGAAAACCAAGCAATTTAATTCTTTAATTGACAGCTATTCACTTGTTTCACTTACAATCCATGTCAAATCACTGGTTTCACCTAATGCTCTGCAAATGCATCAAGGTCATCAGGTTTCAAAACCAAGCAAGTTACTTGTTTAATACACTGATACACACTTGTTTTCACTTTCAATCAATGTCAAAACATGGCATTCACCAAACACTCTCTGAATGCACCAGGTACCTCAGTTTTCAAAACCAAGCAAGGTACTAATTTAATTGGAAGCTATGCAAATATTTTCACTCACAATCTCTATCAAAAGAGTGGTTTTAACTAATGCTCTGTAAATGAACCAAGATCATCACGTTTCAAAACCAGGGAATTTACTTGTATAATTAGCTGATACACACATATTTTCACTTACAATGAATATCAAAACAGTGGTTTTACCTAATACTCTGTAAATGCACTAGATACCTCAGTTTTGAAAATGAAGCAAATTACTTGTTTAATTGGTGCTTAGGCACTTGTTTTCACTCACAATCAATGACAAAACACTGATTTTATCTAATGCTCTGGAAATGCACCATATACTTAAGTTTTGAAGACCAAGCAATTTCCTTTTTAATTGGCTGCTATGCACATGTTTTCAATTACAATCTATGTTAAAGCACTGGTTTTACCTTACATGGTGTGAATGCACCAAGATCATCATTTCTTAAAACCAGGGAAATCAATTGTTTAATTGGCTCCTACACACTTGTTTTCACTTAAAATCACAGTCAAAACATAGCTTTCACCATTCACTCTGTGAAAGAACCAGATACCTCACTTTAAAAAAACAAACAAGTTGCTTGTTTAATTGTTGGCTATCACTTTTTAAAATTTACAATCTATGCCAAACCACTGGTCTTATCTAATGAGCTGTGAATGCACAAGGATCATTAGATATCAGAACCAAGGAAGTTACTTGTTTAATTGGCTGCTACACACTCGTTTTCACTTAAAATCAATGTCAAAACCTTTCAAGATACACTCTAAGAATGCACCAGATACCACAGTTTTCAAAACCAAGCAAGTTACTTGTATAATTGGCAGTTATGCACTCATTTACACTTACAAACAACACAAACACTGGTTTTACCTAATGCTCTGTAAATGCACCAGATACTTCAGTTATGAAAACCAAGCAAGTTACTTGTTTAATTGGTGGCTCTGCACTTCGTTTCACTAACAATCAATGTCAAATTCCTGGTTGTACCTAAAGCTCAGGTAATGCTGCAAAATCATCACTTTGCAAAACAAGGGAACTTACTTGTTTAATTGTCTGCTACACAATTGTTTTCACTTACAATCAATGTCAAAACATGGCTTTCACCATAAACTCTGTGAATTAACCAGATATCTCAGTTTTGAAAACCAAGGAAGTTACTTGTTTAATTGGCTGCTACACATTTGTTTTCTCCTACAATCAATGTCAAAACACTGGTTTTACATATTGCTCTGTAAATGCACCAGATATTTGCATTTTGAAAACCAAGAAAGTTGCTTCTCTAATTGGCAGCTATGTGCTTGTTTTCACTTACAATCTTTGTCAAAACACTGGTTTTACCTAATGTTCTGGGAATGCACCAATATCATCACTTTTCATAACCAGGATAGTTACATGCATAATTGGCTGCTACACACTTGTTTTCCCTTAAAATAAATGTCAAAACACTGATTTTACCTAATGCTCTGTAAATCCACAAGATATTTCAGTTTTGCAAAAGAAGGCAGTTACTTATTTAATTGGTGGCTATGAACTTGTTTTATTTACAATCAATGTCAAAACACTGGTTTTACCTAAGTGTCTATGAATGCATCATGATGATCAGATTTCAAATACAATGAAGTTTTCTTCTTAATTGGCTGCTACACACTTTTTTCACTTATAATCAATGTCAAATCACTGGTTTTACATAATGTTCTGTAAATGCACAAGATACTTCAGCGTTAAAACTAGGCAAGTTACTTTTTTTTTAATTGGCAGCCATGCACTTGTTTAAACATACAATCAATGTCAAACCACTGCTTTAACCTAAATCTCTATAAGTGCACCAGATAATTCAGTTTTACAACTAAGCAAGTTACTTGTTTAATTGGTGACCATGCACTTGTTTTCATATACAATCAATGTCAAAACACTGGTTTTAACTAAATCTCTGTAAATTCATCAGATACATAATTTTTGAAAACTAAGCGTGTTACTTGTTTAATTCACTGCTATGCACATGTTTTCAATTACAATCTATGTCAATACCTCCTCCTTTTGTTTTTCAAAAAGGATGGAGGGATAATGCTGATTAGGCACCCTCTGGCATTAACCGGCTGGGGGAAGCAGGGGCATCATTCCCCTAGTTGTTTGTGGCTCAGTTTTTTGGGGAGAGGATTTTTGCTGAGCTAACCTCTATGTTAATGAGGCATGCTTCTCAAGGAGCTCAAGAATGGCCTCTTGTTGTTTTAGGCCCTCCTTTGCAGTGTTTTGCCTTGTACCCAGTGGTATCAATTTAGTAGCATATTTTTTAGTTATATGCAGTTCCTGTAGGATGGGACATTTTTGCCCTTTAGGGTGGGCAGTACTCAGGCACTCCAGATCTATACCTTGGTCAGCGAGGTGCAGTCGGTGATAATGGACTTGAATGGGCCTGCTTAAGGCTGTGTCAATCTGGTCTTTGACCAAGGGGCAAAGGAAACTATAAGGATAATGGTAATTAGAGGGCCTAACACAGGGAGGAGGTAGGGAAGGAGGTTGTTAAATCCCCAAGGGGAACCCTCTGCAGCTTCACACTTGTGCTTGTGCTTAGCTAAGCTGTCTCTCAGCTTAGCCATGGAATCTTTGATGACACCTGAATGGTCAGTGTAAAAACAGCATTCCTCACCCAGAGCAGTGCAGAGACCTCCCTGCTTAAGGAAAAGAAGGTCTAAACTGCATCTGTTCTGAAAGATGACCTCTGAAAGGGAAGAGAGAGACTTTTCAAGGTGAGTGATGGATGTTTCGATGCGTGCCAAGTCTTCATCTACCGTGGCTCTCAGGGCAGAGAGGCCCTGGTCCTGATGGACAAAGGAGGTCACTCCTGTGGTGATGCCAGCAACTCCTAAAAGTGAAGCAATAGTGATGGCTGTAACAAGTTCTCTTTTAGACCTGTTTAAGGTGGGAGCATGATGTCTGGTTGGTGGAGAAGTTTCTCCTCTAGGTGAAGAAAAGTCTCTCCACCAAGAATAAAGATATGTGGGAGTATAGCAACTAGTACACAAAATTCCCCTGAATTATTTAAAACCTTTGCAGACACACAGGGTGTGAGGCCAGTGGTAGAGCAAAGCCACTTTGTTCCACTGGGTAGAACATAAAACTTAATGGAGGAGTCCTCAGAGGAAAAGCATGCACAGACCTGGGTGGAAGCACTAGAGGAATGCCCAATGCAATGTCCCGAGTGAAGGACTGATGACATGGTAAGACCAGTCTTTGCTTGATTACCCCAGGGACATTTTGGGGGATTGTCATCATTAGAGGTATTAAATGTTGTGTTAAGTGCTGTGGCATCATAATAAGGAGGTTTAACAGAAAAACATAGCCAACAATCAAGGGTAATATTGGGGTAGGAAGCATTTAACGATTGGTAGGCTTGTAGTAGTGGCATAAGAGAATTAGGCAGAAGAGAGTTAGGTAGGTGAGCAGAGGCAAGAGAGGAAGGAAAGGTGATTGATGACCTGGGATTGTTGTCAGATGTGTTAGATGCTTTGAGTTTGTTGGTAGATGAGGGAGTGTGTGTAGATGTAGTTGCTATAGTTTTTGGTATAACTTTATTATTTTTGGGTGTAACGTTCCCATCTTTGGAAGGAGGCT
>PVKH010036672.1:0-11557 GCA_004027955.1 Chaetophractus vellerosus | reverse complement strand
AGCCAAACTCAGCATATGAATGTATTACCTTCCTCCCAGAATGGGACATGACCCCCGGGGATATGCCTCCCTTGCAAGGAGGGATTGCCTACAAAAGTCAATGGGCATTATGACTGGAGAAAGACTTTGAATAAAAGGGGGAAATGGTAAAGACAAATGAGTTCATAGAGCTAAGATACTTCAAAGTGAGTCAGGAGGTCAACCCAGAGGTAAGAATTATGCAGATCCCAATAGGACCTCCTAGGCTTCCAATATGGATATCACCCCAAACAGAGGGCTTCCAGAGGGCTTTGGAGATATCCAGGTCCTGTATCAGGACAGACAGCCCCAGAGTTTGGTGCCTTACCAGTGGGCCCTAATTTGGAATCCTTGCTCCTAGGAGTGACAGAGTCTGACCAAAATAGGTCTTCACTGCAAATAGTCTATCTGTCTCTTCTATTCAAAGCTATATTTGATGCCAGAGTTTTAGGTGTACTTCAATAGACCAGAGACTACAGGCTGTCCAGGTGCCAACTGGCTCAAGAGACTCTGTGGACCTGCAACTCCTATGCTACAATTCAGTGGACTCACCCAGGACACCTAGTTTGAAGTTGATGATGGACAATGGCTATCCTGGTGAATGGAGAGAGCCTGCAGCTGCAGGCAGGATAATCTCTTCCATCATATCCCTGGTCTATAAGCCCCTCTCACTTGGTGGTGTAGGGGACATCACCATCCTAGACTCCTCGGGATTGGGGGAAGAGCTATGGACTAGGAGGACTTTTTGGTGTCCTGTTATAGACTTGTGATTCATACAATGGAAGAAATTACAAAATCATGTGGAGCCAGGGACCACTGGACACTTTGGGGACAGGAATAGGGAAGGGCAGTTGTAATATAGGAGATTTTGGGATTTAGGAATTGTTTGGGTGATGTTGCAATGGAGAATATAGGCCATTTTATATCATCATGTATCATGCAGAACTCTCTGGGAGAGAGGGTGGTTTACAGTCTGAATTGTGGTCCATGCATGGTGGCAAAGCCCCAATATATATATATATATTACAGGTGATGTGTCACACTGATGAAAGCTGTATATCTGGGAGGTTGTGGGAGGTATGGGAGGTGGAGCATATGGGTACTCCTAAAATTTCTGTGTAACATTTATGTAAATTGATGTATCCTAAAAAATTAATTTTTTTTAAATTTAAAAAAATATTGTATGTTCTATTTGTGTAAAAAAAAAGAAAATAAATAACATATGTATATGTGATTATTTGAGACTCTATGGACCCTATAAACTATGTTTATCCATTCTTGCTGTGAAACCTATTGTATGTAGGAACTTTTGTTTAGTTTACTTCATTTGAGGTTTGCCTCTGGTGGTTCTTCATCTTGATTTTGGAGTCCTTTTGAAGAGAATGAAATTCAGACAAAGAAAGAGATAGCCAAGTAAGCAAGGAGCTGAAATCAAGGTATCCAGGAAGAGAAGGGACAGACCAGGAGATGCCCCTAGGTGCCTTGTCATGTGACAGAGGAGTGCAGGATCACCACCAGCCTATCTTTAGGAAGAAAGAATTACCTGATGATATCTTGATTTGGACTTTTTTCTCAGAATCAAAACTGTAAGCTAGCAAGTTAATAAATTCTTATTGTAAATCTGATTCATTTAAGGGTATATTCATTTCACTAGCCTAGCAACCTAGAAGAGTATATGTTCATACAGTCATAAAATATCTGAAAATCTGCCTTCTTTTCTGCTACCCTTTTTCATCTCTCCATCTCTTCCAGGCATTCTCATACTTTCAAAGGCAATTCTCTAATTCTTTATATCTATCCCTCAAGAAATAAGTGACAACTTTACTCCTGAAGTTTTTCCATTGTAAGCTTTCTCTTTAATCATCCCTTAGGCAGTGAAAGAAATCATGGTTATAGTCTTCTATAACCTGAATACTTTGGAAGACTATTAATCAACATGCTCATCCCAGTGTAGAAGTGGGAAAAGTACATACATTCTAGTATTATTTCTATAATGACTTCAAAAAATAGGGTGGATGAATTTTAGTTTCAGCAAATATCTCATCAAACCTGAGCAGAGTACATTCTTACACACATAACTTTTCTTTTTCAGTGAGTAATGGAACTTTCAAAAAACTATTGATAATAAGGAATCCATATCATTAATTCACTCAAGAAATATTTCTTGAGTGCTTACTCTGAGTCAAGTGCAAAGATCCCTGCTACCATTCTAGTTCAGTGCAGAGAAAATAAATGCAGGCATAAGTAAAATATTTACTATTTAATTTTGTAAATGTTAGGAAGAAAACTAAATCATGTCAGGAGGGAAGAGCCTCCTGGTTACACCATCCTAGACTCCTCAGGATTGGGGGAAGAGCTATGGACTAGAGTGGACTTGTTGGTGTCCTGTTATAAACTTTTTGTGAATCATGCAATGGAAGAAATTACAAAATCATGTGGAGCCAGGGACCACTGGACACTTTGTGGGCAGGGATAGGGAAGGGCAGTTGTAATATAGGGGCTTTTTGGGATACAGGAATTGTCTTGGGTGATGTTGCAATGGAGGATATAGGCCATTTTATATCATGATGTAACATGCAGAAATGTGTGGAAGAGAGGATGGTCTAAAGTCTGAACTGTGGTCCATGCATTGTGGCAAAGCCCCAAAATATGTATATCTATTACAGGTGATGTGTCACACTGATGAAAGATGTATATGTGGGAGGTTGTTGGAGGTGTGGGAAGTGGGGCATATGGGTACTCCTCGAATTTCTGTGTAATGTTTATATAAATTTATGTATCCTAAAAAAATAAAAATAATAAAGAATTGGTAACATTTTAAAAGAGAATACTGTATCAGTGAACTATTGCCATGCAATATACTGTGCCATAAACCGTGTAGCATAACACTTAAGTTATTGTGCATTAACTTTGCAGTCTGTTAATATGGGCAGGCCAACCTGATTTACCTGGGCTTAGTCTTGGTTTACATTTATCTGACTTGTCCACTGAGGATACATTGATCTAGGCTCACATGTCTTTAATTTCATTCGGGCCTGTTAGCTGGCCATCTGTTAAGAATTGGGTTGTCTAAACCATATGTTTTTTGCCATCTGGCACATTATATCTCACTTCTCCTGATGCCTATTTTCAGTCTCCAAAAGTGAAAGTAAAACACATGAAATTTCCTGAAGCCTAGAGTAAGTATTGGAACAAAGTGACATTTGCTTCATTGTTTGGATCAATGCAATTCAGCAGACCAGATTTATTCCAAAGGAAGGCATTTAGTCCCTAATTCTTTATAGTAGGGGCTTCAAAGTCTCTTTGCAAAATGCATGGATACAGCAAGGGCTAGAAATTTGTGAGCATCTTGCAATTGAGAAGTCACATAGTTCAAGGAAAGCTAGAATGGGAAGGTGTGAATTGTTCAAAGTCTTACTGTTGGTGAAGAAAAGAACACAAGCAATGATCCAAAATACGGTTCAACTTGGGGATAGATGAAAAAAATTAAAACAAAAATACAGCCTTTCTCTGTGCTTTGTGACAGGGATGTGTTGCTTGTAGATTTATTAATGTCCCATTTGTTTATCCTGGATCATTCTGAATAGGCGGTTCACACTGAAGAACAAATTTGCAGAAATTATTTCATGTGGGCACTATACAGCAGGAGCCTGAAGAACTAGATGGTGAAAGTATCTTGCACCTTCTCTTTCATGTGATACTAAGACTGCAAATGCCAATTCAGCTGTGAACTGTCAGGTGAATGGCTCATCTCTTTTCCCGGGGCCTTCTCTCCTTCCTCATCAGAACCCCAACAACAAAACTGCTCCAACTCTGTCCTTTGCCATGCCTTTTATATTTGATTCCCCACCCACAAAGGGTGGGGCTCAATGCCCTACTGATATGGCCCAGTCAATGCCCTAATCATAACTTAATCATGCCCAGATTAACAGACCAGTTTACACTTATAATATAATATCTATTTTTGGAATTCATAACTATATCAAACTGACAATCTACTACAGTCCTAATTCTTAACTTGGGTGTCTAAAATGTTGGCAAACAGATATCTCTCCAATGATGGCAAACTCCATTGGATTCTGTTGTTATCATCCATATTTCCTGACGAACAAAAAAATTGACATATTGGATGGCATTATATTTTTAACAAATTTCTTACTCAAGAGTATGTATGGTTCTACTAAACTCTTTATACTTCTTTTGAAAATTAGATATTTTTTGGAGTTGCCAAAAAACAGCTTTTAAATAATATTGCTTCTGATTATAAAATATTTTGTAAAGAAAGTGAATTGAGCTGATGCTTTCCTTGATTTATTTATTTTTTCATTCATGTATGCATTAAGCAAATATTAATTGAGAGACTCCTACATAACAGGTACTCTTCTGTGTACAAGGGTTATAATAATGTTGATTACCAAAGTACAACATGATCCTTGCTCTCAGGAGCAGTAGTGGTAAGGAATATAGAAATAGATGAAAGAAACCCCTAAAAATGCAACATTTCAGGTAGAAGATGTATGTATGAGGGAAATAGTCAAGGACCTTCTCAGATTTTTTATTGTATTTGTCCTATACATAATGAAACAATTTTGAGCATTTTTTTCTGTTTTAAATATGTTGTGAGCTTATACAAAAATCATGGATAAAATACAGGATCACCACATACTACCTTGCCAGTAATACCTTGAAATGGGGGGATATATTTGCTACAATTCACACAAGCCCATTTTTGAAATAATATTACTAATTATATTCAATGGTGTAACTCAGGGTTCAATAATTGTATAGTGTGGTTTCATAATTTAAAAGTAATTTTTAATCTATACCAATTATACAATCTAACATTTTCCCTTTTAACCACATTCAAGTATATATTGTGCTACCCAAACCATTACCAAATCATTTCCACCATTCCAAATAAGAAAACTGTTCAATTTATGACTTGTTTCCATTCCTTATCAACACCCTATCTAATGGTAAACTACATTCTAGATTCTGACTCTATGAGTTTGCTCACACTAATTCATTCATATCAATGAAAACTTACATTAGCTCTCTTTATTGAGTCAGGCTTACTTCACTCAAAATAATGTCTTCAAGTTTCTTCCACGTTGTCACATATGTAAGACCATGGCCACTGGAGGTCCTAAGGGGAGGGAGAGGGGAAAATAGAAGTAATATGGGGGCATTTTCAGGACTTAGGAATTGTCCTGAATGACTTTGCAATGACAGAAACAGGCCATTATATATCTTGTCACAACTACAAAATAGTATGGGAGAGAATGTAAACTACAATGTAAACTATAATGCATTCCTAGTGGCAATGCTCCAAAATGTGTTCAATTGTAACTAATGTACCACACTAATGAAGGATGTTGTTAATGTGGGAAAATGTGGAAGGGATAGAGAGTGGGGCACCTGGGAGTCCCCTATATTTTTATGTGACATTTATTTAATCTAAGTATCTTTTAAAAATATATAAAAGTATATTATAAAAAATAACAATGTGTCAGGGCAGTATTAAAGCAGTGAAAAGTTGTAAAGAAAAATGAGTGCCTTGCAATGGGAGAATGATTAAAATAAATAAAGTATTCTTATAAAATGAATTTTTATATTGCTGTTAAAACCAATACACAATTAAAAAAAAAAGAATGAATAGCAATTTAAAAGAATATAATGTATCAGTTAGCTACTGCCATGTAATATATAGCATGCCCAAAACCCAACTGCATAAACCTTAAGCTGTAGATATTTTTTTGTTAGCTGTTTAGTCTGTTGATATGGGCAACCTAGCATATTTGGCTGGCCTTACTCTTGCTTTACAGTTATCTGGCAGATCCCCTTAGTAATGGCTCGTCTATACTCTGTGGTCTTCAATTCCCTTCTTATGTCTCTTTGCTGGCCTTCAGCCTGGCTTTGGGTTGACTGCACCACATGTCTTTTACCACCTGGTTGACTAACTCTAGCTTCTTCCAATAGGTATTTTCAGGGTCCAAAAGAGGAAATAAAAACCCCAATTCATAATTTTTAATACTCTAATAGACCTCTTCCCTGTGCCTTCCTTATTTAAACTTTCCTCTTCTGACTCCTTCTCATTCTCCTATCCTTCTTCTAGTTCCATTTATCTTCTAAATATGATATAAACATATAATCCTGGCCATAACTGGTTCAAAATCTCTTCCAGATATCTTGTCTGTCACTCACCCTCCTTACCTACTGGACCCTGTGTCTGGGTTGGCCCTTCTGCTCTGGGTCTCTTGATTTTATTTTACATGCCTAGCTCAATGCCATTGATTCTTTCTACCTTTTCTTTTGAAAATAAAAGAAAATTTAAAAACAGAATATTATTCCTCTCTCTTATTCTTTTCCTATTAAAGACCTCAATTTTCTAATAATAATTATAAATATGTGCAAATTTCCCCAAGACCCTTTCCTCTGGTGGAAATTATTTTTATACATCTCTGACACATTCTACCCATGTGTCCTTGATTAAATGACTTAACTTCTCAGTGGCAAGGTTTTATCTGGTATAAAATGGTCTAATAATTGTACCCATTTTGTTGGGTTGTTGTGAGGCAAAATGAGTCAATACACATACAAGGCTATGAGTAGAACTTGTTACATAGAAATACTACATTTGCTAGTATTTTCATATCTCTTTCAAAAATGCCTTCTATTCTCCATTATTTATCAAATTTTAATCATTTGATTAATTTTCTGTGGCTGTTTCAAGAAATTAATAAGAAACTTAATGACTTACAATAACAGAAATCAATTATCTTACTGTTTGGGAAGCCAGAAAATTGAAATCAGTATCACAAGGTTGAAATCAAAGTGTCTGTAAGGCCATACTTCTTCTGGAGGATCTCTGAGAGAGTATATGCCTAGCCTTTTCCAGCCCATGGCAGCTGCCAGAATTCCTTGTTTTGTTACTACATTACTCCAGCTTCCAAGTCCATCATCGTCAAATGTCTCTAAGTTCTGCCTTCACATTGCCTGTTTGTCTTTCAAATTATCCTGCCTCCCTTTTATAGAGATACATATGACTGCATTTATGCCCCAAACATAAAACCTAGGATAGCACTCCATCTTGAATTAAATTAAACAAACTACAAGTATGATTCATATAAGGTAGCATGCATGGGTACCAGGGTAAGACCAGGTATTTTCAGGCTATTATTCAGTCAATAGTTTGCACTGTTCAATACTAAAAATACTCATTTATCCTACATATAAAATACATTTGCTTCTTCCCAACATGCTCAAACCTCTAAACAAATTACAGCATCATCTCAATTCCCTAGCATCATCTAAATATCATCTGCTCAACAGTTCTAGCTCATCTGTTAATTTGTCTAAATCTGGTATATATGACATTCTGGTTAAAGTCAACTCTGTGGCAAAATTCATTTCTCTCTGTGGACCAGTAAATGGGAAACAAGTTTACCGACTCCAAAATACCATGGTGGGGTAGGCTTAGTATAAAAGTTTTAGACATTCAAATTCCAAAAGGGAGACAATGGAAGGAAGCAAGGAAGCACTGCTCCTTGGCTATTTTGAAATCCTGAAGTTCTGTTAGGTTTCATTGCCTGGAAGTCATCTCCAGCCTATGGTTTGTCCTTAAGCCCAGGGTTCTGCCCTCTGGACTCTGGCTATGACCTATGTACCCAGGTCTCTGGTCTCTGAGCTCAAGTCTATGATATTTCTGTCTACAGATCTGACCTCTGTCTTCATCTGGGGTAGGCTGAATCATATACTTATTCTTAATCATTGTCAAGATTCCTGTGGGTGCGGGCCCATTGTAGATTACAACTCTTGGTTACCTTATTTTAGTTAAAGTGTGGCCCACCTGAATGAAAGGGGTCCTTAATCCAGATTATTAAAGTCCATTATAAGCATGAGAAATTCTATTATAGAGATAGAGGCCACAGGAAGGAGCCACAATATGGAAGTCAACAGAACCCAGAAGAGAAAGAAGAGGACATTGCCATGAATGCAAGGCTGGGATAGAAGCCAAGGAACTTGAAAGCAATGCCTTGCTGACGGTCTCCATACAGGACATCTCATAACCTCAAAACTGTGAGCCCAAAAATTCTGATTGTTCATTCCATTCCTGTTTTATAGTTTATATCAAACCAGCCTGGCAAATTAAGGCATCAACCTTTCTTCTTTTTCAGTGCCTGTTTGAATAGGCATAGTTTAATCAGTCTGTAAAATTTTGGAATTCCTACAGCCTTCTTTAATTTTGTCCTCTTATTGTCCCTTTCACCTTAGCTGACAGTATTTTTCATAATATAACATTCTAGAAAATCTTTTGGCTTAGGAAAGTACAAACCAATAATGTGGGGAGGCAGTATAGATAAAGAGTATGAAATTTCATAAATCCTGGAGAACTCTAACAGAACTATCAACTAAATTTGAAATGTTTGTTTACAACTATTTCCTATTAGAGGTATATGGTGCTCTACAAAATATAAATACATTAGGATCAAATAAATAGAAACTTTGGAATGTATCTAATTCATCATGATATCCTCAAATATATTTCTATATATTTTCTTTTAAAATATCCTGTAGCATTTTGGTAATATTTATAAATTTCAAAAATAGGTATTGGATTATTGGTATTATGAACTCCAAAAGTAGATATTGTAAAGGATTGTTCCTCAGGGTTATTAGATTGTATTTCCTTCAAAGGTTTCTCTTCTGTGTGATTATATTATTATTAGGGCTTTGATTGGGCCAAATCAGTGGGATGTTGTGTCCCTGCCCACTAAGGGAAAACTGCACAGCAGAGGAGGGAAGTTGAAGTTTTACTGTTGGAACCCGGGTAGTAAATACACAAAGAAGCAGATACATGAGAAGGAGAGAAGGCTCCATTAGACACTGCAGAGGCCCTGGGAAGAGAGATGAACCATTAGCCTGAGAGTCTACAGCTGGCCTTGTGGAGAGAGTAAAGCAGCTGAGCCCAGAGAGAAATGAGCCCTGGGAGAGAGATGAGACTTAGTCCAGCCTACAGCTGATATTGGAAGAAGCTGGGACCATGGAATCTTAAGAAGAAGAGGAAGCCTGAACCCTTGCAGACATTGGTAGATATATGGCTCCAACACATGACAACAGACTTGGGTGAGGGAAGTAACAACACTTTATGGCCTGGTAACTGTAAACTTCTACACCAAATAAATATTCTTTATAAAATCCAACAGGTTTCTGGTACTTTGTATCAGCACCCCTTTGACTGACTAATATATATTCATAAACTGAAAACAATTTCATACAATGAAATAACTGTTTACATAATGTTTTCTGTTTATTCATCAGAAACTTTTAAGTGACATCTCTCTGCTTATCTCAGAGAAACTTTGCTACAAAGCAGTATAAAAAGCTGGACTTTGGGATATGTATGTTCCTGACAGAGCTGCTTGGAAGCTTAAGGGAAGTCTATAAGAAAAGACAAGCTAAAAGCAATTCAATCTAAAATCTGATTTCACAGGTGGGTTGAAATCTATATGGGTAGCCAAAGAGATTTATCTTTAAAGTCAATAAAAATGTCCTTTAAGGACCTATCATTTGTATGATGCATGATATATGTATTGCAAGTTGAATAATGTAACTAAAGTAAATTATGCATCATTTTATTTGATGTTGGAAAAATCAATTAAATATGTACAATTTAATGTCTGGTATCAAGAGGAAAATCCCTGTAGTTCCTCTGTTCATATCACAGGGTTTCATATCATTATATAAGAGGGTCCTGGCTTCTGCTTCATGGTTGATATGATCCATGAAGCAAATGCCTAATCTCCTTTACATTTGAAAAAGTTGTCAAATTGCCCTTGATGTTATCTCTAGTTCATGCTTTCTTTACAATTAATATCTTAATTTTAGATTTTTTTTTCAATCTGGATAGGTGAAGAATTGCTCAAATTGTCATTCCTAGTTTTTAAAAGCTTAACAGTTTTTTTCTTAAATTTTCCTTTCCTCTTGAATTTTGCATACATAGCAAGAAAAATCTGGGGTGTATGTCCAACACTTTACTTGGAAATGTCCTCAGCAATGTATCAAGTTTATAGATTACAAGTTCTGGTATTCACATGACTGGAGGACAAAATTTAGCAAAGTTTCTGCCACTATATACAAATATGGTCACTGTTCCCATTTAAGGTAACAGCTCTTCATTTCCTTCTGACCCCTCAAAAAAACCACCTTCAATGTCTCCAGTTCTACCAACATTTTGCTTGAGGAAATCTAGGCTTTTTATCAGATGCCTCAAAATTCTTTGTCTTTACCCATCATCCATTTCCAAAGTTACCTCCACATATTTTGGTATTTGTTATAGCAGCACACCATGCTTGATCCTAAGATCAACAGGATTCCACCAGAAAAAAAGAACTTAAGACATATATTAGGAAATTTATTGCATGGAATTGTTATTTTACTGTTTTGGATGACTTGCTTCAGTCCTTAAGTCTTCTAATTCCTCTCTTCACTGACTTTAGTTCACCTTATCATCTATTTGTGGCCAAATGTCCTTCTTATAAGGATTAATGTGATGGCACTTAGGGTACAGCCTTATAATCCAGACAATACTCCCATCTGATGACCCTAAATTAATCAGATCTGCAAAGATTTTGCCATATGATATAACATATACAGTTTCCCAGGATTAGTAACAGATTGTTTGTAGGGTCTCCTTCATATTACTAAAAACATAACAAAATATATCTTCAGACCTCATGAGTCCTCTAGCTTCTAATCCAATTTATATTTGCTGACTCCATATCTTACCTTAAATTGCCTGGAATACTCTGCCATTTCCTCCTGTTTGACAATGGGCACAATGAAGGACAACCATGATTCTTATTTTCTAAATCAAATTTACATTTTTCATTTCCTAACCAGAGTACCATTACATATATATAATGAACATAATGATTATCATTTGTGATATACTTTACATGTCATTAAGTTCAAATAAATATAATGTGTAGTAGATTTTAGCATCATTCCAAATGCTACTGCAACTGCTTGCCTGATGAACTGTTGGTTCCAAATGCATGACAACTGAGACAGTCTACAAAAGAAAAATCCAGGATTTTGATATAATAGAGGTTCCAAACATTGGGAATTCCGACCAGTTTGACTGGAATGTATTCCAAGATTCATATTTTTAACAAATTTCCCACTTGCTTCTAATATGCATCTAATCTGGAAAGTTGGACTATATTTGATGATTAAGAGATATTGTGTCATTCCCTTTCTTTTTTTTTTTAAAGATTTATTTATTTTATTACATATCTCCACTTCCCCCCTGTTGCGGGGATGCGCCGAGACTTGGTCACTGCGCAGGCACGGCTTTTCCCGCTTGTGGGCGGCTTCTGCTTCCATCACGGCCGGCTTTTCAGTTCGCGGGTGGCTGGCTGTGCTCGATTTGCAGGCGACCTGCCCTGCCCGTGGCGGCTTTTGCCTGTCCGTGGCAGCTTTTTGCCCTGCCCACGGCGGCTCTGGCCCACCCATGGCGGCTTGCCATTCTCAAGGC
>PVKH010036671.1:0-11558 GCA_004027955.1 Chaetophractus vellerosus | reverse complement strand
TTTTTAAAAAGATACTTAGATTACATAATGTTACATAAAAAATATAGGGGATTCCCATGTGTCCCGCTCCCTACCCCTCCCACACTTTCCCACCATTAACAACATCCTTCATTAGGGTGGTACATTGGCTACAATTGATGAACATATTTGGAGCATTGCCACTAAGAGTGGATTATAGTTCATGTTATAGTTTACACTCTCTCCCACACAATTTTGTAAATTATGACAAGATATGTCAAATGACTTAAAAAAGGGTAGGTAGGGAGGTAAATTTTGTGACTCTTTGCTTTTCTGAAGATATATTTATTCTACCCTCTCACTTTTTTGCTAATTTAGATATGTATTTAATTCTTGGCTGAATTTAGTTTTTCCCTCAGAATTTTTAAGGAGTTGAAAGCCTGTTGGAAAGCTGTTGCTTTTTTTGATAATCATTAATTTGCATACAATCCGGCTTTAATTTTCTTTTCTTGAATATTTCAGCCCAGTGCAATTCTGTTTTCATTTGTTGATTTTGACTGTACCCCTCTAATAAAAAGATTCATATCTAATTGTGAGAAATTTCCATATATTATTTCTTTGGTATTTTCTCTCTTCCATACACTCAATTCTCTTTTTTTTTAACTCTTACTAGTCAGATAATGGATCTATTGGATTGATCCTCCAGAACTATTTTCTCCCCTATTTTCTTAAAAATATCTTTTTATCTTTTGTTTTATTTTATGTGGACACCTTTAAATTTATATTCCAAAATTTATATTTAATTTTTTATTTGTCAATCACATTTTTGGTTCCCAAGAGCTCACTTCTTCTGTCTGACTTTTTCCTATGCTGTTTGTTTTGCAGATGAAATACCTTCGCTTCTCCCTGACAATATTAATTATAGGGGGTAGTTCATTTGTGTGTATGTGTTCCCACCATTTAACTTTGTTTCTTTTACATCCCTTTACTCTGTGTGTTTCTTTGGATTAGATTTAGACCTAAGTGTTTAAGGTTTAATGTTTTGTTCTTACTATTTTGAAATAGGTTTTCTATATTTTCTGCCTGATTTCACTCTTTTGTAAAATACTATTAATTTTATAATTGGCTGCATTATTAAATTATTTTTTCTAAAATTTCACATTAATTTCACTGTGTTTTCCATATAAGTAGTTATACTTCAGTCAGTATTCTGAATTTTGCCTCATCTTTATCATTTTTTTTTTTTTATTAAGTGCATTGTCTGGTACATCCTGAGAACGCTGTCAAGTAATGGCAGTGGTAGTGGGCTTTTTGGTCTTATTGCAGAGTTCAATAAAATTACAGCATGTGGCTTTAAATATATCTAATTATATAAATGAACTGTATATATTTGAACTGTGTAGAGAGAGATATTAATGCAGACACACATACAAACTTCTATTATAAAAATATAAAGCTATACATCTATTTATCTTTTACTAGTAATGCATATATCATAGAACAAGGCTTGTAGCTATCAATTTGTTCATATGCTTTATTGATCTATCAATGTTCAAAATTATAGTAATAGATTTCTTATTACTAAAATCTTATTTAATGGTCTGATTGTTTTTACATAATTATGATTGTGAAATTTGCTTTTATATTTTAGTGTTATCTCTTTTGGGTTTTAACTTCAGATTTATGCTAACATTGTCCAAAGCAATGTGGAAGTTTTATTTTTTTCTTTAGTTTTTGAAACAGTTTAAATCTTATAGAAATCATATATTCTTTCAAAATTCTAAAGAATCTAAGCATGAAATTGTCTGATAGTGGCACAGTTTGGGATATAGCTCTTTGGAACTAAGCCTTTTCCCCTATATGCTTAAACTTCCTGTTTCCTCTTGATTCAAGTATGAACATTTCTATTGAATTAGGCTAGACCTGAAGAAGTAGTTCAGATTCAAGGATTGGAGAGAATGACAAGCAGTGAGATAAAATTACTTTGCTATTGTTTTACTAATGTTTCAGCTAGCAAATCATGCAAAGATTACTCTCAGGATAAGGTATTCCTCCCAGAGATATAACTGAAGACTGACCATCTCTCTCTCTAACACATGGTAGGTGAGGAATTTTCAGATCAAAGATACTGAAAACACAAGCTTGTTAAGTTTCATCGAATTCCAGGTTTAAGGTAAAAGATTTGATGCACTTTTTTATAGTAAAAGGAAATTTTTCTTCTCAACACAATTATATAACCTAGGTATTTCCAGATTTTATTTCTTACCATGTCTTCTAGCATACTTCAGGTTTCAAGACAATAATCCTGGCCATGGCTTTCCAAGGAAATTTCCATTTCATTTAATATTTTCAATTTACATTATTCTAGAAAAAATTGTCTTATAACTTATCTCTAATAGTAATTTCTCCTTTCTCATTCATAATACTATCAGTGCTTCCTATTTTTCTATTTATTGTTTTGGTTAGGAAGGGGATTATTTACCTTCTTCTCACCCAATCCAAAACTTAGGTTTTGGATTTATTATTTATTATTAACAATTTTGCTTTTCTGTTTCTAATTCATCGATTTCTGCTTTTATTTCAATTGCAGTTTCACTTCTATTTTTCCTTGTTTGATTTAGTTGTTCTTTCTTGTGGATTACATTTTCAATTCCTTAGTTTTCATCATTCTCATTTAGAATAAAATTGTTTAAACTGATGTATTTCCTCTGAGTACTATTTTGTCATATAGCATTTGTTTAGTCTACCAATGGCTATGTAATAACTTATGATACTGCAGTATACAGAATAATGGCTCCTCAAAGATATCCCTATCCTAATCCCCAGAACATATGAATGTAGGAAGTTACATGGCAAAGGAAATTAAGGTTGCAGTTGGAATTAAGGTTCCTAATCAGATGACTTTGAGATGGAGATATTAACCTGGTTTATAAGGTAGGGTTCAATGAAATAACAAGGTTCCTTATAAGGGGAAGAGGGAGGCAAAAGAGAAAGAACCTGAAAGATGGCAGAATGAGAGAGATGGCACAACCTTTTTTGGCTTTGTGGATGAAGGAGGGAGGGCATGAGACAAGGAAAGTGGATGGCATCTAGAGACTATAAAAGGCAAGGAAATATGTTTTCCCCTGAGCCTCCAGAAAGAAATGCACCCCCCTGATACCTTGATCTTAGCCCAATGAGATCTATGTTGGACTTCTGATCTACACAACTGCAAGGTAACAAATTTGTCTTATTTTACGCCACTAAATGTGTGGTAATTTGTCACAGCAGCAAAAGAAAATGTATGCAAATACATTTTCATATATTCTCAACAATTAAAATAAAATGAGATAATTTGATGCCTACCAATAAAATTTAAGAAATTTATTGAGTCTATAGAGCTTTCTGACAAGTTATTTTTGGTGTGTTCATTCTTCATTATGTGCCTCTTCTTGAAAAATTGAAATTGGTCACATTTCTTTTGTGACTGAATTTATCATATGGATTCATAGTTTATTTTATTAAGCTAATCCATTTTTATTAACTATCAGTTTATTCCCATTTCCCATTTGATCTGTGATATTTGTGAATGTCTGTTTCCTTTTACATGAACAGTATGTTGAAAATGTCTATTAATTGTATATGGGAAGGGTTGGGCTTGAATCATATCCATCCTTCCAATCCTTCCACTCCATATTCAGCTTAACATTATCTACACTTTATTCTAGCATCTAAAATTATGAAGGAATCTGAGGACAACCTGATATTTACTTTCCCATTTGCAGGTGACATTCAACTTCTGCTTCAATATTTGTGGATCTATCTCATTGCAAATCAGAACTTTACAACAAATGTAACTATTGATAAAACTTTATCTGTTTTTTGGAATGCAGTAAGTTTGTTCAACTTTCAGATTCATGGTTCCTTTTTTTTCCTCAGGAAATGCTTTGTCCTATTATATCTTAATTATTGTTTTCTGTTTCTTACTTCAGCAATATGAATTTGTCATACATATTTTCTACTACCTGATCAGGTTTTGCTTTTTTCTTATTCCTTTATATTTATAAGATTTGCTTAAATCAAGTAAATTATAAGCATGAGGGTTTTACTTCCTGTCATTAATAAAAGGATTTTCTTTTTTCTGTCAAATCAATTTCTCCTACCTTGCTCTGTTTATTGATTCTTCTTTTCCTCCTGATTTTTAAACTTCATATTCTATTTAAATTTCTTTAAAGTATGAGGCAGTTTTTTTAAAAATAAGATTTTTTTTCATTTCAAAATAAGGAGGTTTCTATCCAGGATTGCTACTTGCCTGATAGAGTGAAACCCTATTCACCTAGAAACAATTTGAATCCTCACCTTAGAACCCCAAGCTCAATGCCTATGAGTTGAGAGTTATTATTTTGTGTATAGTTGAGCTTTTGTAATGAAACAGATTCTCATTTCTGTTTCTGAGTATTTTAAATACTTTCTTTGTGGTTTACATTTAACAATATAAATCAATAACTGACTAGTTTGAAATGATACCAATCTAACTTCAATAGCATACACATTCTCTGATCCTATGCCCTCCATTACCCCTCTTTATGTTGTTTTTGTCACACATTACCTCTTTATATTTTGTAGGTCCATAACATAGGAATATGATTATTTCTTATTCAATTGTATTCTAAATTTTATAGGGAATTAGAAGTAGAATTACTTAGTAAGACTACAATTCTACTGAGATTTTTATTTACTCACGTAGCTACCTTAACTAAATAAATTTTATTTATTCATACTGCTCCCAGCTACTATCTACTGTCCTTTCCTTTTAATCTGAAGAACTTCCTTTAGCATTTCTTGTGGGGCACGTCTCTTGATGGTGACCTCCCAGTGTCTCTTTATCTGTGACCACATTAAATTCTGTCATTTTTTGAAGCACAATTTTTGCCAGATGTAGAATTATTGACTGGCAGTTTTTCTCTTTCAGTACCTTAAATATATTCTACTATTGCCTTCTCACCTCTGTAGTTTCTGTTGAGAAATTGGTACTTAATCTTATTGAGGATCCCTTCTACATGACAGATTTCTTCTCTCTTGCTGCTTTCAGAGTTCTCAATTTTTTGGCATTTAATATTTTGATTATATGTTTTGGTGTAGTTCTATTTGGGTTTATGCTACTCAAAATGTTCTTCAGATTGTATGATTTCCATTGTCCTGTTTACTGGCTTACCTATTCTTTCTTCTGCCTGTTCAAATCTACTGCCAAAAGCCTCTAGTGTATTTTTAATCTCTATTATTGTATTTTTCATCCCCAAAAGTCCTGTTTGGTTCCTTTTTAAACTTTTGAAATCCTTCTTCGGTTCACACATTATCTTGATTTCCTTGAGTTCTACTTCCAAGTTTTCTTTTAGATCATTGGACTTCTTTAGGAGCTTGGACTGGACATCTTTGATTAGTTCTTTCAATGTCTGTGTTTCCTCTGTTGTCTTAATTTGTTCCCTAGAATGGGCCACCTCTTCCTGCTAACTGTATATTACTTATGATCTTTTATTGATATCTGGGCATTTCATTGTTTGATGTGTTAACTCTGGAAGCCAGTTTCTACCTCTTATCTAAGGTTTTAGTGTAGATTGGCTATGTGTTAATGCTCTTCTTCAATGCTTAACCCAGTTTACACTGACCTTTTATAACAGCCCATGATTAACAATTTTGTTTTTCTTAGGTCTCTCTGAATCTGTTTCTTGCTCTGGGCATAGGCAGTAACTTTCAAGAATTCCTTAGTATATGCAAATGATTCCCTTCTAGGAGAGCATTTCTGTCCCCAGCTCTCCCTCCTGGAATCCTGGGATGTTCTCTTTGTTTTTATACATTTTTTTTTCTCCATGTCACCTTAAGTCAACTCAACTCCACTCCAACACTTTCAGGCCTGAGTCTGAGCTGCCATGTAGTGGTTCCATTCTTCATATTCCACATAGTTTTTCTGCCTCTCATAACTTCCAAGTTAGGAGACCAAGAACCATGACTTAAGTCTGACAAATGGGACCCAATATTTTCATTTAGATGCACCAACAAACTAACCCTAAGAATCCAGACTGGATATGTGCATGGATTGCCATAGTGTCTCTGTGGGTTGATCCAGCTGTGGAGTGAGTTGCTACACAGTGCAGGTTCAGACACAACAGTAACTTTTAATGAAAATGACCATTTTATTATTTACACAGAATAATGAGTTGAAAAGAGAAGGGGAAGAGATCTCTTCCTGGCCAGTTTCCCAGGGAGACCAACTGCTCAGGTCAGTAGTGAATGGCAGCTCTATACATCCCACTTCACATCAAGAGGGGAAAGACCTGTGCTGTTTGAATGTGAAGTATTTGTCCACCCCAGGGGGAGCGGGCCCTGCCACTGAGAATTCCTACCCTAAGTATCTGAGGTGCTTTCTCCTGGTTTATGGATTTAAAGTCTAGTCAGTTCTTTCTATTAGACCTAACATTTCCCCTGGGTTGTGGAAAGGAAATAATAGAAATAGATTGAAACATCAGCACACAATAGAAAAGAATGCAGGAGGTAGGCAAGGGCTGAAAGAAGACCTCTAGGTATGTCTGTGACTTCCCCAGGACTGGCTTTCAGGGAGCCTCACTGAATGCACCTAGACCACTAAAACACTGCCATTAGTATATGGGGCCTGAGGAGCTTGTGTTTGAACGTAGGTGGGCTGCCAAATCATGGTTGTAAGTGGATCAGTCATCAGAGACCTCACTGAAATGTGCCCGTGCTGGGGAGTTACCACCACGGTCATACAAACCACCACACAGATCCAAGTGTCAGGGAAGGGTTTGAACTGGTAAAATTTCCCTTCACTATCCTACATTTTTTGTTTAATTTATTTACTTATTTTTTGATTCAGCATCTGAATCATTCTCCAGTCTCATTCATCCTCCAGATTTCTAAGAGAGTTGAATCTGACTTATTTTGCTGTCTCTAAAGGGAAATGTGGAAATGTTCATGAGGATGTCTTCCACATTATCTTGATCTAGAGTTGATATTTTTCAATTAGGAGTTAAGCTGCCAGTGAATGATAAAAATGGAGACTTCAACATGTACAGACTTTGGATTAGCAACAATGATATTTTTTTAGAAGAGTAAAATAAATATAAAATATTCTTAATTATTTGAATGCCATTCATATTTAAATGAAAGGATAAGTAAATTTCCAAACATTTAAAAGTATAGTATGTGTCCTGAAAGAATGTTTAATACAACCTTCAATGCTTCAATAGTTTTGTACTATGCATCATCATACCTGAACACTAGAATTCCAGATAATATTAAAACATTAGAAAATTCACCAAACAAATCATCAAAAATACAAATGTATTTTTGTCAGCTCCAAAATTGGAATTTTTCTCTTCTGAAATTTCCTTTAACAGATGCTCAGAAACTCTTTTAAAATGTTTTAATGAAATTAAAAGTTTTACTTTTAAAAATTGCATAAATATTTTCTTATTCTGCACTGAGGCAAATAATAGATATTTAAAAATAATTTGAATTAAAATTCAAAAAGACCTCTGAAACAAATTTTCTGCAAATTGCCCTGGGGAAAATAGGCCATATTCTATTTTAAAAACTGTTCCAAAAAACCATAAGTTTGATAATACTGCATACAGTATCCTCCAACCAAGATATTTCCAAAGTACAGTAACTTATTAAAGATTCTGAGAAGTCCTGTAATAAAATAAACTTCTTAAATGTGTTTTCTGCAGAACTTCTCAAATGTCTTTGCCTGTGAAATTCTTTTCTCTCATATAATTGTTGTACCTGTAATGCTAGTGTTTCACTTAACACCTTTTTTTTGTTGTTTTACATATCCCCCCTCACCTTTCTGCTTGCTCTTGCTGTGTGTCCATTTTTCTGTGTTTTTCTATGTCTGCTTCTTGTCCCCCCCTTCTTTGCGGCAACGCGACGAGTCGGTCCTATGCGGAGGCAGCTTGCTCCATTCATGGGTGGCTCCATTCCGTTTTCATGGGCAGCTCTGCTCCACGTTTTGCGGGCAGCAGTGTTCCATGTTTTGCGGGTTGCCCGGCTTCCGCGCTTCGCTGGCAGCAGCTCCGTGTTTCACGGGTGACTTTGCCATGCCCGTGGGGGTTCTGCCCTGCCCGTGGCAGCTTTTTGCCTTGCCCACAGCAGCTTGTCCCCTCCCATGGTGGCTTGCCTTTCTCAAGGCCGTCTGCCTGCTCAGAGAGGTCCCCGGGAACCAAACCCAGGGCCTCCCATGTGGTATACCAGCGCTCTTATCCACTGAGCTAGCTAGCTGGCCTCCACTTAACACCTTTTGAGAAGTTCTGCAGTAAATGTTTTAAGGTAGAGAAATATTCCCTTCAAAGAAGATAAAAGCTTAGTAATTTGGATTGTAATTTTTTCCATATTTGGACAGAAGTACAATGTAAAATTAATATAAATGACTTAGCATTGGCTACCACATTATGACATTTTAATTGACAATTTTTTTAAGAATAAGAAAGGGAAATAAACTTAATGACTATCTTTTAAAATTGAACATTAAAGAGCAAGCCAGTGGAATGGTAGGGTAATGACTTCTAAATATCCATCCCTAAAAACAACAAGAACACTGGCAAAAGTTTTCAGAATAGCTTTTTCAGAAATCTGGCAAAATACAAATGCTTTAAACAATTCAAGGAATTTTTATTCAAGAAAAAGAGATGAATTTTGATACTATTAGTTAAAATTGTCCCATTTTAACCTGACCTAATCCCATACCTCTCTCTCTCTAGCTCACAGTGTCCTTGAGAAAAACAGCTCCACAATCATGGGGAAAAAACAACAACCTCACAGTCAATGGCAGAGGAATGAAAGGTTTGGAGCATCCAAATGCATCATTCTCATAGAATAATCATTATTTGCATGTCCAGAATCTCCCTTGAAGCCACCACTTACAGGGATTGAATTTACTTAATATGACAAAGAACTCCTTCACTGTGAAAAGTATTTCCCAGGTGTGTTTGTGAAGAAAAAATATCAATGGCCATTATTGAACATTTGAGCTGCCTAAGTTGACCAAAACTTAAATAGAAAAACCCGGGAATGAAATGCCCAGAGGGGCTTTGTAAAGCTTCAGATTATTACTGGGATCTAAAAAGCCACGTACATATACAAGAACGTGTGCATGCCTAAGAAGACTTGAGAAGAACCTAAGTTTTCACCATTGGCTTAAGGTTTTAAGGATCTGCATAGCCAGAATATTCTAGAGTCCCAGAAGTTAAAGGGAGAAAGAGGCAAAAAGCATATTTGAAAAAAAAAATGGCTGAAAACCTCCTAATTTGGATAAAAAGTATTCATTCTACATTTCCACATTGCTCAATAAATTCCAATTAGCATAAACTCAAAGAGAGCCACAAGTAGACATATCATAAGCTGTCAAAAGACAAAGAGAGACTCTTGAAAGCAGCAAGAGAAGAGTGAATTATTATGTAAGGAATCTTCATTAATATTAACAGTTGATGTCTCATCAGAAATTATGGAGGTCAGAAGGCAGATATATTTATAAGTGCTGAAAGGAAAAAAAATCAAGCAAGAACTCTATATCCAGCAAAACTGTCCTTTAAAAAAATGAAGGTAAAATTAAGGTATTCCTGGAAAAACAGGAAACTCAGAGAAATCAAATGCTATCAAAACTTCTGTACAAAAAATACTAAAGGGAGATCGGAGATCTTCAGGCT
The DNA here is from genome assembly GCA_004027955.1 of Chaetophractus vellerosus. NCBI lineage: Eukaryota > Metazoa > Chordata > Mammalia > Cingulata > Chlamyphoridae > Chaetophractus > Chaetophractus vellerosus. The sequence continues at coordinate 1,902 of PVKH010036671.1, read as the reverse complement.
GAAATGAATTAACATGAAAAATTAAGAGAACCAATGTATTAGCTATATAGGTGAACATAAAAACCATAAAAATATCTTTTGAATTTAATGCTTTTTTTCCATCTGATTTAATAGACAGCTACATAAAACATTTTTATTAAGTATGTGTTGACAGTTACATAGTGTATAAAGATGAAATTTATTGAAAATAATAGCACAAACGTAGGTAGAGTGAACAGATGTATACAAAAGCAAAATTTTTGCATAATGTTGAAATAAGTTAGTATTATTATGAATTATACCACTATAAATTAAGGTGTTAATTGTAATCCCTAGGGCAACCACTAGGGAAATACCTAAAAAAATAGAGTAAAAGAAATCACAAGGGAACTAAAATGATACAGTAGAAAGTATATATTTAATGCAAAAGAAGCAGTAATGGGGGAAAAGAGCAACAAAAAGTCATGACATATAGAAAACCAATAGCAAAATGGAAGATAAAAATCTTACCTTATCCACATTTACATAGAATATAAATGGATTAAACACTCTAATCAACAGGCAGGCATTGTCAGAATGGATTTTCTTTTAAATGATCAAATACATTGTTGATAAGAAACATGGTTTACATTCAAAATGTGAGTAGACCTATAACAATAAAGATATTAAATAATAATTTTTAAATTCTCTCACAGAAAAGCATGGGACCAGGTGGCTTCACTGGTGAAGTCTACCAAACATCTAAAGATAAATAGTGAGCATCCTAAATATTATTGTGTTGGGAACTCTTAAAACCAGGTCATCTCTCTAAGGATTTGTTGTTGCTGCGGCTGCTGTTGTTTGTTTAGTGAATTTCCGGAACTAATTTGTAGAGTCTTTATTCATTGTCATGTGTGGCCAGTCTCTCCTCAGTTAGCTTAGAGATTAGCTTATGATTCTACAGAAATTTGCTTAAAATGCCTGGCATCAGTAAAACTTTCAGTCTTTACTAAGGGGCTCTATATACATTGTGGGGTATGCCTTCAATGCTCAGAAGTCATTCTACTCTCTCCTTTTTTCCTCCAGATTTGTTTTCCCTTATTTTGGCTTACTTTCACTATATTCAAAATAAATAATGCAATAAATCATGAATGACTGATTTATAATCCTGGAAATAAACCTAGCTAACCCTTTATTTATCTTTGAAAACCAATGGATGACTTTTTTTTTACTGGCACAAAGGAAAAAAAATCAAGCAATGCAAAATGAACAAACAATTCTGGAAATGCCAAGTACAATAATTATTTCATTGAAACAAAATGAAAATTAGGTATTTGACAGCTTCTTGGGTGAATGCCAGTAGCCAACTGCAGAACTGGAAACACAGCACTTAGGCAATTTCTCTGATGCCTTTTATTTGTCAATAAAAAAGGAAATTAATATTTAGAAGAAATTGGTCTTTAAACTCAACCCTTCAATTCAAGACAAAGAGGTATTTTAATAGCCACTAAAAAGCATATGCTGTGGGGGAGGAAATGTTTTGTTTTTGTTTTTTTCTGTACTTTTTCAATTTTTTATTGATTTCACCATGGCATAATGGAACATACTTTTTGAAACTTCCCAATGAAAAAAAAAGGTAGTTAAAATTTTAAATTTAAAAAATAAAGTCTATGGAAGAAAATTTTCTTGAGATGTTGGTAGAAATTTTGAAACAGGACATAAAAAAAGACTAATCATCAAAAACGATCGATAAATATGAGTACATTAAATTTAAGAATTTTTATTTACTAAAAGATATCATTAAGAGAGGAAGCAGACAAGCTACGGACTAGGAAAAGTTTATTTGCAACATAAGATCTGCAACAACATGTGTTGTTTTCATTGGCATCAAGATATTTCCTAATTCCTCTTGAGATTTTTTTCTGTGACTCATTGGTTGCTTAA
>PVKH010036670.1:0-11569 GCA_004027955.1 Chaetophractus vellerosus | reverse complement strand
GCTACTTTGTTAGGCATATTCACACACAGCATCTCATTTACTTGTAAGAAGGTTAAAGTTTAATTCTCTATTGCCATATGCATTCCTCAAAGGTGAGCCTCTGGAAGCTATTGTGAAGCTTCTGCCCTACAATGTGTTATTCTGCAAAAATAGCTTCAAAACAGCATCCTCATCTACTGTTGGGAAGTGCAACAGGATAAAGAGAAGAAAAGAAAGTTAAAAGCAGTTGGTATTGAACACTATGATTCTTGCCCTAGAACATTTCACTGCCTGCCATGAGAAAGACAGACATTCAGTTGAAAGAAATATTTACTGAGTGTCTAATAGTTGGTGTGTGATTAGAAGATGGTGAGATTAGATGGTCTTTGTCCACAGGAAGCCCATTAGAAAGACAGGCCAGAGGTTACGTCCAAAGAAAATGATGAGAAGAAGCTAGAGTCCAAGATGCTGATGTAGGAGAGACAGAGTCTACAGGTCATGCCAAGGTTCAGAATTAAAAAGAATTGACACACATGCTATCTAAAAAAGCTGAATTTCAAATGCTGGATTTTGTTTACTTTGGAGTAAATTTCTCATAGTATAATTTCTGTATTGCTGTCTCATTTAAATGCTCAGGAATGCAAGCCAGAATGGATGGACACCTTTACACATATTAATAGGTTCCTTTATCTATTCACATATTTCTACTGTCACTCAGAGATTTAAGAAAATATTTATTAAGCACCAACCATAAGCCCAGATGATTTTATATGGGATGATCTAATTTAAGAAAATGGTAGACATGTTGTCTTCTGTATGGAATTAAGTCTATGGGAATCTGAATAGTGAAAGAGTAATACCAGTGACTTCAGTGCTAAGAAAATTAGAATTTACTAAGCAATAGAATAATATGTGGGCATAACCTAGACTGGCACTAGAAAGCTAATGATTTTCCTTAACTGTACCAAAATAATGATATATACTACAGAGAAACTTCACATTGAACAGCTTGGCTTTGTACAGAAAGGATTTTAAGTACTTCATTAGTTTAAAACTCTCCCCATTTTGCTACATTTCCAGTGCCATATTTTGCTTCTTAATTACCACTATTTAAATGCCCTTTCAAGATAGGCTGTAAATTAAAATTGATCCACTGTCAGCAATCTCCAACAGTTGGCAGCAGACTATTGATACAGATGAAATTCCAGTTGCGTAGTATCTTTCTGAGAAGACAAAAATGTAATAAAATGAGCCTACTCTGCAGCTTGGCACAAAAGACAAAGTGTGATTTTCTCCATTGGGAGAGCTTAAATATAAATAACTAGCCATGTTTGGAAAATGCAAATAAGTATGTATGAAAAAAGAACCAGAGCTTATATCTTTATGCTACTCATGAATGCATAGGATTTTTAAAAAATTTTATCTAAAAACCAGACATCCTTTTGAAATAAGGCTAAAAGTTATATTTATAAGAACATATATTCTGGAGATAGATATGAATTGAAGTCTTACTTTGGCACTCACTAGTTGTGTGATTTGGGGAAAACTAAAACTTCACACCTCAATTTATTCATCTATAAAACGTAAGTTAACTCCTTTCTAGTTGTGATGATTAGATGAAACAATACAGCAAACATCATCAGAATATAAGACACTGCCTGAATCAAGAATAAGAATTATCAAGGGAGTTGAAGTGTCATAAATGAAAGGAACGGTCAAAGGCCAGACTTACACACACAAAGTTGCTATGACAAGTACCACACACTGGTTAGGTTAAACAACAGGGATTTATTGGTTTACAGTTTTGGAGGTTAGAAGTCCAAAATAAAATTGTCAACAAGGCCGTACTTTCTCCACTGTCTGGTGATACCAATCTTCTGTCACATAACAATCTCTTTTTCTGACTTGTTCCATTTCTGGCTTCTACTTTCATGTCCAATTTCTTTTGCACATATGGGCTTCAATCACATTGGATTAAGGCCCATACTCATTTATTCTGGCTACTTTTTAACTAAAAACATCTTTAAAGTTTGTATTTACAAATGGATTAACACTTGAACATCTCTTTGTGGGTTAAATGATTTAATCTACCACAAAAGCTAATCCATATATATTCATTTATGAGTATGCTTTCCTTCAACATTAGACTTCACTGACCATGGTCAGGAGACAGCTTATTACCACAAACACATACACACACACTCATGTGCACACACTCATATGCATACATGTGTATACAAACATATACACAACTTTCAGTACAGTGAAATCATTGACCTCTGCTCTGTTAGGTAGTTCATTATAGATGGGTCTAGTGAACACTTTCTGGGATTTTTTTATAGGAGCCATGATCATATTTAAGGTAAGAACCCTGATAGGAACTAAAATTTTGAAACATAACCATTGATTTGCCCCTCTCATAGTCCCTTCTGAAGAGGGAGTGAATTTCCATGTTGGTGCTATCCAACTTGTGCCTAGACATCCAAGTTTGCTACACATCCTTCTTTAGTACAGCCTAGGACATTGCAGAATCCAGCATAGGAGGGCCCACTTCCATCTTGCCAGAAAAAACCATATGAAAAACTCTATTTTCTTGGCTTTTTCTAAAATCTACCTCATTCTTAAGTCTCTAGCCACAGAGGCCTCTGTTCTTGGAAAATAAATAAGCTCATACTCACTTCAGTATCTCTAATCTTACATGGAACACACTTCTGTTATGGAATCATTGGTAGCTCTTGAATATTCAGATTTCTGCTTGTGTCACTTCTCAGAGTGGCCTTAACTCATCACATTATCTACAATAGTGTACATACTTCTCTACATTTTCCATTGTTTCATTAAGTTTTATTTTCTTCCTATATTTTTTCACTTGCTGAAATCATATTATTCATTTATCACTACTGATTACTTTCTCACTTTCTTCATTGGAGTATATACATGGTCTATGAGTACAGAACAATGTCTGTCTTATTTACAGCTAAATTTCTAGCACCTAGGATAATGCCTGGCACACAACTGAACTCAATAATAATTAGTTCACCAAATTTCATGATTACAGGGGGATACATCAGATCCATCCAGAGACCTTTGAGCTGAGTAGATAATTAGGTCTATGTTCAACTAGGGGCTTCTTACTTCAGAGACAATTGACCATTTTTAGGGATTTCAGTATAGCTATCAGCTTCCAAATTAATTTTCTTCATTCTGGGTTAGCTTAAAAATAGGTGAAGTAACAGTCTTACATACAGTCCCAATGTTAAGTACATGTTATTCCCATTGGGCAGCAGCCCAAGGTTGAAGGTCTTAGAGATCATACTCTTTATATCACATGATCAGAGACAGCATAACTGCAGGAAGAAATCCAAACAGGTCATCAGGAAAGACATGATGAAGGTAGAAGTAAGACAAAGGTCTGAGATTTGAGAAATCAGTGGCTGCTGAGATGTGGTATGTGCAAAGTCTTATAGAAAATAGTAATGAAAAAGAAACATTAATGGCTAGAAGCAGGGAAGAGAAAACTGCACTTTATTGGAATTAATGCTGTCATGTTGCTAATCTTGAATGTTAAGATAAAGAGGGTGTTAGTTTTGTTTTAGTCTTTCCTGGTAGGAATATGTTTGAAAGGCCGTTAAAGACTAGGCATAAATTATAGAGTGGTTTAAGCAAATTTGAGCACATTCTGGTACAAGAGCAAATTGAGATGCAGAGCCACCAGGGATTTGGTTGTAAGAAACAGAAATTAACTCTGGTTATCCTAACAGAAAGGAGAATTTATTGGAAGGCTATTGGGGGTCACAAACTTTCTGGAGACTAGGAGGATCAGGCTTGGGAAATGTGGTCAGTGATTGAGGGCTCTCCAGCTGGAACAGCAGAAACCAAACCCAGGACCAGGTCATAGGCACAATATGGTCAGTGGCCACATTGCTGCAGACACTGCTTCAATGATTCTGACCTCTTGATCATTCCACCTGTCTTCATAATAATTTTTCAAGATTCATGATTCAGGAATAATTGTTCAATTAGCTGATATAAGTTCACATTCCTTGTATTGCTCCAATGAATGGTTCAGTTGAAGATGTATATAGTTGCTGGGCTTCTACAGTGGGAGATATTGATGGAGGGACATTGTCAGTGATTGTTTTCCACCAAGTCTACAAACAGAGGGATTTCTTCCAAAGAACACCTGTGTGGTGACTTGGCATTATTTACCCCAGAAACACATGTTTTCTTTGTCTTAATCCATTCTTCTGGGTATGAATCCATTGTGAATACGACCTTTAGATGAGGTTATTTCAGTTAAGGTCTGACCAAACTGAATCAGGATGGGTCTTAATTCTTTTCCTGGAGGCCTTACCTGAAAGGCCACAGAGAGAGAAAAAGCTACAGGAGATGAAATCAGAAGTCAAATGAACCCAGAGGAAAAGGATAAGCCATCGCCATATGCACTGCCACATGACAGAAAGGCCAAGGTCCAAGGATCACAGGCAACCATCCCCCAAAACACCACAGTCTTCAGGGAAAAGGCATCCCCTTGCTGACACCTAAACTTTACACTCCTTCTAGCCTCAAAACCATATACCAGGGGCCAGCTATAGCCCAGTTGGTAGGGTGCCGGTTTACCATATGGGAGGCCCCAGGCTCGGTCCCCTGGGCCTCCTCGAACAGGCAGACTGCCTTGAGAAGGCAAGCCAATGCGGGCGGGGCACAGCACCATGGGCAGGGCATGCTGCTGTGGGTGGGGCATGCCGACACAGGCAAAGGCAAGGGGCAAAAAGGCAAGCCCCCATGGGAAAGGCAAGCCCCCACAGGCAAAGGCAAGCCCCTGCGAGCAGGTGGGCTGCTGCGCTGGTGAGCTGACTCTGTGGGTCACACCAGCGGGGGGAGACAAGCAGACACAGGGGAATGCAAAGAAAAATTAGCACAGCAAGAACAAGCAGAAGGGGGGAATGTATAATAAATAAAAATAAATCTTAAAAAAAAACAAAAAACCCATATACCAATGAAACCCCATTGTTTAAAGCAATCCATTTATATTATTTGCTTTAGCTACCAGGACCCTAAATCAAAAGGACAAACAAAAAATTACACTTATGGCAAACTGTATTAGTCAGCAACAGGGGCGCTTCGCAATATATACCAAAAATTGGTCAGTCTTTATAAAGGGTATTAATTTGCGGTAAAAGCTCACAGTTACCAGGCCACAAAGCATAAAGTTCTTCCCTCACCAATGTTCACGTGTTGGAGCAGGACAGCTGCCGACGTCTCCAGGGTTCAGGCTTCTGGGCTCCTCTGTTCCCGGGGCTGTGTTTCTCTCTGGGCTTAGCTTCTGTTTTCTCCACAAGTTCAGCTGTAGACCATGAGGCTCTCTACGCTTTTGTGTCGCTCCACAAGGCCAGCTGTAGACTACCAGGTGAACGGCTCACTTATCTTCTCCTGGAGCGCTTCTCTCCAGCATCAGAACTGCTTCTCAACAATCTGCTTCTCAAATCTGCTGCCTTGTTTTTTACACTTGAGGCCACACCCACTGAGGGGCGGGGCTCAATGCCCTACTAAAGTGGCAGTTAATGCCCCAATCACAACCCAATCTTGGCCAGATGAACAGATCAGTTTACAAGCATGATTCAATATGGATTTTTGGAATTCATAATTACATCAAACTGTAACAGCAATAATAGGTCACGTAGTAGGTCAATTCCTAGGAGAGATTACTATATTTTCCCAGATATACTCTTATTCATAATACAAAATAATCCTCTAAACATTTTCATTTCCTGTATCCAATGAGTTACCAAGTCCCATCAGTACCATCAGTTCTGCTTTCTGAAAGCTATTAAATATATCCTCTTTTTTCCATCCCCATTTCCATCACTTTACTTAGAATTATATCTCCTGAAATATTTAATCTCCAGCAGTACCTTCTTTACTAGTTTCTCTTCCTCTATCATCGATAATCTATAACTTTCAACATCAAAGCATATTTATCCTCCATGCTCTCATCATATTTACCCTTCTAATAGGCAAACTCAGTTCTCTCCATCTTAAAACAATTCAGAAGCTGCCTATTACCAAGTAGGTTTCACTGTCAACTCCTAAAACTTCTCACCTCCTGTTTTTGCTCCAATGATATTGAGCTATGCATAGTTTCCAACTTGTGGGAAATTGAGTTATATATACCAGAAAGAAAATGCTCTTAATCTTAAACCACATTCGTGTGAGTGTGAACCCATTGTAAATAGAATCTTTTGAAGATATTAGTTTTAGATAAGGTTTGGCCAGCTGAAGAAAGATGGGTCTTAATACAGTTATTGGAGCTCTTATGAAGACTCAGGAGCCTGAAGTCAACAAAACCTGGGAGAAAAGGGAGATGTTATCACCATGTGACCAGAAAGCCAAGGAACCCAGATTACTGGCCAGCCAGATTGCTATCAACCTTGGGAGGAAGCAAGCTTAATAGTCTCTGAAACCATGAACCAATAAATGTAAACCAACCCATTGTGTATATTATCATAGCAGATGGGAAACTAAGACACCACTCTTACCATGAATGCATGCATTTGTGATTTTTGCAGATACTCCTCACAATGGCTGGTATATTTGACCCATTTTCTCCATCTATAAAATTCATCTGCCTTTAATCTTGGTTGAGTACCGCCTCCTGCATGATGCTTTTCCTATCTTTCCCCAGGCAAATTTAGGCACTTTTTCTTCATTCCCCATATTCGTAACATAATTTATCTTACAATGTAATTGTTTGTGTCTGTTGTTCCAGTATATTTTGATAACTTTCAGCTTTTGGAGAATATTGTTTCATATTTCTAATTCAAGTGTATAGCCTAGTACCTGTTGTATAGAATCAAACCTCAAATGGTTGTTGAATACATGAATAAATGAATAAATAACAAGCTGCACTGTGATACCTCCTTATTATCTGTTCCATTGTCCTCCTGTTTGTTTTAGATTTACCCAATGTCTTTAGGGTAAAAGTCTGTGTTGTTTACTCTCTGCTATGTAAAGGCAATTTTTTTTTCCCTTTTCATAGACCTCTTTCAAATTTCAATGGATGTACTTACTACTATTACCACAGCTGAGAAAATAGCAAAAGAAGTAAAACTCGGTCAGTCTGGAATCCTTCAAACACTAAGAATGTGCTTCCAAAAATGATAATGAAACAGCTTATTCTTTTAGGCCTTCAATTTTAAAATATTGTCATATGTACTATCCTATTTGATATCCTACCTACCTTTCATTCATACATTTATTCAATAAATAGCTAGTAAATGTGTCCTATGTGCTAGGCAGTGTGCTTGGTTATGGTGGTAAAATGATGAGAAAAAGTTATATGAGTCCTACCTATATAAAGCTTCAGTCTGGAAACCAACAATAATAAGATAACCATGCAAAAAAAGCAGGAAAATCTTAAATAAGATACAGGGTTCCACAGGAGTCTATCTGAGTAAATTTATTTTATAAATAATACAATTAATAATAAAAAACAGTATTCACAATAAAATTAAGAACTACAGTTTGCTTTGGTCATAGACACAGCAGCTATTGTATATTGTACAAAATACCCAACCTGCATCAACTCATTTAATCCTTATTAAAAAAAAAAAACCCCTTTGAGGTGCATATGACTAATAGCCACGTTTTACAGATTAGGATACTGGGACAAAAAGAAACAGAGGATAAGGATTGTATCTAATGCCCCACAGAGCATCAGAGATGGAACCAAGGACAACACTCAGACCTATCAGACTGATGTTATTGCTCCTTTTATTTATACATGAGATAGCTGAGGCTGAGAAGAATTATCCATGATATCCATGACCATACACGTACTGAACCATGGATCTAAGAAGCCAGGTCATCTCCTTTTAACTTCTGTGCTCTCCCCAGTGCCCCATACCAAGGCTCAGCTCTCATCAGCTTATTTTTAAGGGTTTCTTGGAAATCTAGTGGCATGTTATCCTTTCATGTAACCAGAATTAGTAATTAAATAACTGATTAATCAATCCATCAATCACTTAATTGCTTAATCAATTATTTAAGCAAATATCTCTTGAATGGCAACTATATCCCAGACACTGTCCTAGGCATTAGGGATACTTCGGTTCAACAAAAAAGAAGACAAAACTCTCTACTTTCATGGACTTTATTACAGTAGAAGAGTCAGACAGCTAAAATCATTAAAAACATCCACCGGACCAGCTCAGAACTGCCCATGCCAGTTCTCATCATGCATTTAGTGTGCCAGTCACAGAATACCCAGGCAACAGTGTGTAGAATTAATCTTGCAGTACTGCTTGTCCTGAGACCTGGCCTCCTTTCATACTTACCCTTTCCCTTGTAGAGTCTGTTTAGTCTAACGGCTAGGTGGTAACCTTGATTTTCTTTTTTGAACTCTGGTTTCCTTGTTGAGGAAACTCTTACTGTATGCTTGGTCAGTTACATAACTGAGAATGCATAACCATTCTCAGAAGAAACCTGCCTCCCTACATCTCTATCCATCAGAGAAATGGATTGGCAATCCTAAATTAGAATACGGCTGTCCGAAGACTCTGCCTGCTTGGTTTGCTGAGCCCATCCTTGGGATGACTAGCTCTTCCCTCAGCCTTGACCCCACCTTTCCTATGTACTATGGTCCTTGCAGTATTCTTTGTGGGAGTGGCTGCCTCAATTGATGCCATAGTGCTTTCTCTGGGGTCATGAAAAATCAAGAAGCTATTCAAAGTCCTAAATATCTTTCTCAAACAGTTATTAATCTTTGTGCAATGGAATTAGTTTCTTTACCTTTCATGTTATTAAATTTTCCAAATTATCAGTATTGAACATTTATTACTCTTATTATAAGAGATCATAATCGTAAAAAGTACTCCACCCTTCCCTTGCTTACTTATATGTATATAAGAATGATTTCCATTTCTCAGCTAATTAAACCTAATCTTTTGAAAAATGAAAGGAAGATATCCTATGTATAGCGCAGTCCCAATGCTCTATGCTTTACACCAATAATATAACTGATCAGCCTGCTTCTGCCTCATTCCCATTCCCCAGACTTCCAGTCCTCCCTGGTATTTCAGCATGCAACACTAATTGTCAGTCTTAATTGTCTCCATTTATTTCCTGTTAGACCTATAAATACAAGCACAAAATGCTTTACAGACATACAGGGCCCAGCAATCCTAAGACATCATTCAGTTAGAAGTGGCAATTAGACATTTTTAACAAGTTCTTTTAATACAAAATGGAGTAATTAAAACTTGTACATTGGAGGGGAAAACAGTTTGAGATTATGTTCATTTTATTAAGCTATTTCAAATACTAAAGTTTATTGCAATGCATAGTTCTTTCCTTTTCTTCCTTTAATTGAATTGCTGACACTCACAACTTAGTGAAATGAATCTCTGATCCGTTGAGAAAGAGTTTAAGTTATGAAGGATGTTTATTTTTAATTGGTATTGATCAAGAACTCATACATTTCTACTAAAATTAGATTGAGTTGAAAGATTCCACTCTTTGATCTAAATAATATGGTTCAGCTACTGAATTAGTTCAGCTATGGCTTGACCTATAACATCTGCACACTTAGGCTAATATCTCATTTTTGTTTGGAAGGTCAACACTTTCATGGATGGACAGCAGGTACTATATCCAGGCATTTGCCGAATAAAATAATTTCTCAATATGACTCAATAGTACTTAACGCCAAACTTCAAACAGTGTAAATTTGGAAGAAGGTATATTTCATTTGAACTAGTGGTTGTCTGTGCATGGTAACTTACAACAGAAAGACAATAGATAATAGGAAAATCAGCAGGTATTGGACGAGCCTAACACTGGCTCATCTGTTGCTAAAATTCTTAAACTTTCCGAATTTTTAAAATATATGTGAAAAGGACAGATATACCAAAAATACCTTTACCAATGGATTCCATTCTTAGTCTCTGAACAGAGCATCTGCTTCTCTTTTCTCATTCCCTCTAGATTCTATACCATTTTGCTGGCTGGTCCACAGTCTTCTGCCGTCTATGTTTCTTCCTACTAAGCTGCTACCACTTTTCACCTTCCTGGCCCATGTTCTTGGAATCTCCCTTTGTATTCATTGATTTCTCTGGAATTCAACTCATCATCCTGGTAGTTGTTATTAGATTTGGCTAGAAAGAATAGTTTTCCCTTTAGCCCTTGGTCCATTTTGTTGCAGCTGCTGCTGGGAGTCAGTTTTATGCATCAATGGTTCTGAGGTTCAACATCAAATTTTCCTGATATTGCTTCTGAAACAATCTCCTCTAGAACAGAGAGCCTCAGTTCCACATCTCATTGTCCATCTCTTCATCCCTTCATCTGTGAAAAACTATGCTGGAAAAGACAAGGAGTATAAAAACATTAAAACTGTTAATAGAGTAAATTAGAATTAAGTACAAAATAAAAGTGATGTCAAAATAAAACTACAAGATCAGTTTAAAAATAAATGTTCCCTATACCATGTGGAAAGGACTGGGGTAAAAGGTGGCATGGGAGAAGATTGGTAGTGCATTATTTTTATATTGCTCCTGTTACACACTTTGTGGCTTAAGCAGCACAAATTTATTATCTCACCAATCCTGGAGATCAGAAATTCAAAATCAGTCTCTGTGGGCTAAATTCAAGGTGACAGCAGACTGCTTCCTCCTAGAGATTTTAGGGGAACATTGATTTGACTGCCTTTTACAGCTTCCAGGGGTCAAATGCCTTCCTTGGGTTGTGAATCCTTCCTCCATCATCAAAACGAGCAGCATAGCATCTTCAAATCCTGCTCTATTTCGCTGCTGCTTCCATTTTTACATCTCCTTCTCTGACTCTGACCTTTCTGTCTCTTTCTTATTAGGAGCCTTGTGCTTATATTGGATCTACATAGATGGTCCAGTACGTTATCCTTATTTCAAGATTTTTAACTTAGTCATATCTGTAAAGTCCCTTTTGTCAGGGCACATGTTTCAAAGTTCTAGGAATTAGGATGTGGACATCATTGGAATCTATTGTTCAACCTATCACAAGTAGGAACTCACGACCTAAACAAAAAAGCCAAAGGAATAATATAAGGAATATCCAAGCAGAGGATATCCGTTAAATACATATATTTGGACAGATGGTTTATCAAAACTATAATCATGATAAACTAGCCAATGTTCTTATAGAATTGTGAGTAGGGAAAATATGGTTTGACATGAGAAGAAAGTGCAAAGTCTCTATGATGCTTCCTGAGATTCTCACTCAAAATCCCTTATTATTGGAAATTTCCCACAAATTCCCATGATTTCCAGTCTATGCCTGCCTACCTGGTTAACATCCTGATGATGGTCATATTTTTCCCATAGAGTTTAAGTTGGCCATCTCTGGCCCCGTGTCTCCTATGTAAATGGGCTTTAAACTCATTGCAGAGCAAACTTTTGCCAAGGGATAAAGAAATGCTCATGACTGTTTTTTTCCAAGGCCTCATCAGAACTTGACCTGTCTTTCAATTCTGCAGTTCACAAGCGAGGAGGATGAAATAGTGCACAGAACCAAATGTCATATTTATACTAGTTTATGCAACTGTCAGTCCCATTATACT
>PVKH010036669.1:0-11552 GCA_004027955.1 Chaetophractus vellerosus | reverse complement strand
TAAAAAAGAAGAAAGAGCTAAATTCAAGGACATAATTGAACAACTGGAAGAACTAGAAAATAAGCAGCAAACCAATCCCAAAGCAAACAGAAAGAAAAAAATAACAAAGATTAGTCAGAAATAAAATTGAAAACAGCAACAACAACAAAAATGGAAAAAAATCAACGAAACTAAAACCTAGGTCTTTGAGAAGATCAATAAAATCAACAAACCCTTAGCAAGACCAACAAAGAGAGAAAAAAGAGAGAAGAGGCAAATATATAAAATCAGAAATGAAAAGGGGGACATTATGATTGACCCCACAAAAATAAAAAGGATCATAAGAGGATATTATGAGAAAGTGTATGCCAACAAATTAGACAACTGAGATGAAATGGACAAATTCCTAGAAATGCACAAACAACCTATACTGACTCTACAAGAAATACAGGAACTCAACAAACTAACCACAAGTAGAGATTGAATCAGTCATCAAAAATCTTCCAACAGGGGCCGGCTGTAGCTCAGTTGGTAGGGTGCCGGTTTACCACATGGGAGGCCCCGGGTTCGGTCCCCGGGGCCTCCCGGAGCAGGCAGACCGCCTCGAGAAGGCAAGCCCCCACGGGCAAAGGCGAGCCCCCGCGAGCAGGCAGGCCGCCGCGCCAGTGAGCTGACTCAGCGGGTCGCCCCAGCGGGGGGAGACAAGCAGACACAGAGGAATGCAAAGAAAATGAACACAGCAAGAACAAGCAGAAGGTGGGGATGTATAATAAATAAATAAATAAATAAATAAATAAATAAATAAATAAATAAATAAATAAATAATTTTAAAAAGTATTACATCATTTAAAAAAAAATCTTCAATACCAATCCTGTTCAAACTCTCCCAAAAATTTGAAAAGGAGGGAAAATTACCCAACACATTTTATGACCAACTTCACCATAATACCAAAGCCAGATAAAGATACTACAAGAAAAGAAAATTACAGACCAATCTAATGAACATAGATGCAAAAATTCTCAACAAACTACTTGCAAATCAAATCAGCATATTAAAAGAATTATACACCACAATCAAGTGGGTTTCATTTCTGGCATGTAAGGGTAGTTCAACATAAGAAAATCAAGTAATGCAATATACCACATTAACAAATTGAAGGGGAAAAAAACCACACAATTATCTCAACTGATACAGAAAAGGCATTTGACAAAATCCAGCATTTTTTCTTGATAAAAACACTTCAAAGATAAGTATAGAAGGAAAGTTCCTCAACATGATAAAGGGCATATATGAAATCCTACAGCCAACATCATAATCACTGGGGAAATGTTGAAAGCTTTCCCTGTAAGATCATGAACAAGACAAGGATGCCCACTGTCACCACTGTTATTCAACATTGTGCTAGAAGTTCTAGCTAGAGCAATTAGTCAAATAAAAGAAAAGGCATCCATATTATAAAAGAGTCTTCTCACCATTAGTGGATGACATGATCCTATATGTAGAAAATCCTGAAATATCTATAACAACGATATTAGATGTAATAAATGAGTTCTGCAAAGTGTCAGGACACAAGATCAAAATGTGAAAATCAATAGTGTTTCTATACACTAGTAATGAGCAAACTGAGGAGGAAATCAAGATAAAATCCCATTTACAGTAGCAACAAAAAGGTTCAAATATCTACGAATACTTTAACCAGGAATGTAAGTGATCTATATTGAAAAAACTATAAAACATTGCTAAAAGAAATCAAAGAAGGCTGAAATAAATGGAAGGTCATTCCATGTTTATGAAAATGTCAATTTTACCAAAAACTGATTTATAGATTCAACACAATCCCAATCAAAATTCCAACAGCCTTCTTTACAGAAATAGAAGAGTCAATTATCAAATTTATTTGGAAGGGAAAGGAGTCCCGAATAGCCAAAAACATCCTAAAAAAGAAGGGTGACGTCAGAGGACTCAAGCTTTCTGACCTAGAAGTATATTATAAAACTACAGTGGCCAAAACAGCATGGTATCAGCAGAAAGAGAGACACATTGATTAACGGAATTGAATTGAGAGTTCAGAAATAGACCCACACCTCTACGGTCAACTGATCTTTTTTTTTTTAGATTTATTTTTTCTTAATTTATTTCTCCCCCACCCCTCATTGTTTTGCGCTTGCTGTCTGCTCTCTGTTTGACTTTTTAGGAGGCTCCGGGAACCAAACCTGGGACCTCCCATGTGGGAGGGAGGCACCCAATCACTTCAGCCACCTCTGCTCCCTGTCTTTTGTGTCTCTCATTGTGTCTCTTCATTGCATCATCTTGCTGCGTCATCTCGCTGTGCTAGCCCATCACATCAGCTCACTGTTTTGCTTGTCTTCTTTTGGGAGGAACTGGGAACCAAACCTGGGACCTCCCATGTGGTAGGTGGGCGCCCAACTGCTTGAGCCACATTTGCTTCCCCTGATTTTTGATAAGCCTACCAAGTCCACTTTTCTGGGACAGAACAGTTTCTTCAACAAATGGTGCCGGGAGAACTGATATCCATAGCCAAAAGAATGAAAGAGGACCCCTCACTCCCTATACAAGAATCAACTCAAAATGGATCAAAGACCTAAACATAAAAGACAAGACCATAAAACTACTAGAAGAAAATGTAGGGAAACATCCTAAAGACCTTACACCCAAAGCACAAGCAACAAAAGAAAAAAATAGATAAATGGTACAGATGGTGTAGCTCAGTGGTTGAGAGTGTGCTTCACATGTACAAGGTCTCGGTACCTAGTTTAAAAAAAAAAAAAAGATAAATGGGACCTCAAAGGACTTTGTGAAGAGGGTAAAAAGGCAGCCTCCTCAATGGGAGATAATATTTGGAAATCACACATCTGACAAGGGTCTAATATCCATGATATATAAAGAGATGTTAAAACTCAACAATAAAAAGACCAATAACCCGATTGAAAATGGGCAAAAGACCTGAGTAGGCATTTTTCTAAAGAAGAAATACAAATGGTGAAAAAACATGAAAAAATGTTCAACATCTCTGGCTATTAGGGAAATGCAAATCAAAGCTACAATGAGATATCATATCATACCTATTAGAATAGCCACTATTAAAAAGACAGAAAACTACAAGTGTTGGAGAGGATGTGGAACGACAGGAATGCTTATTCACTATTGGTGGGAAGGCAGAATGGTACAGACACTGTGGAAGTCTGGTGGTACCTAAGGAAATTAGATATGGATCTGCCATGTGACTCAGCAATAACACCCAGGAGATCTGAGAGCAGTAACATGAACAGACATCTACACACTGATGTTCTTAGTGGCATTATGCACAACTGCCAAAAGATGTAAACAACCCAGGTGTCCAGCAACAAAGGAATGGGTAAACAAACTGTGATCTATACACACAATGGAATATTATTCAGCTATAAGAAGAAATGAAGTCGTGAAGTATATGACAACATGGATGAACCTGGAAGGCATTATGTTGAGTGAAGTAAGCCAGGCACAAAAGAACAACTATTGTATGATTTTGCTATTATGAACTAAATATAATGAGCAAACTCATGGAGTTAATAGCTAGAATATAAATCACCAGATATTAGAATGTGATTAGAGAATGGAAAGCTGAGGTTTAATCTATGCAGAATTGGTAAAAAGTTGTTTGTAAATGTTTGGAAATGAATATAAATAGTGAAAGCACATCACAAGATCTGTAATTAGGAGCGCTAACATATGGGTATGAAAGTGTTGAAAAGAAAAGCCTAAAGACATATATTTCACTAGAAGGAAAACTAAGAACTGAAACATGGGACTGTATAGCACAGCTAACCCTCCAGTGAAAAACGAATATGGTTAATACTGCATATGTAAGAATGTTTTTCTCTGAAACAGAACAAATGTATGCTAATGTTACAAGGGTTTAATACCAGGGTGATATCTGAGCAAAAATACAACCAAAACAAACTATGGACAATACTGTATAGTAATATATTAATAATCTTCCATCAATTGTAAAAAAGAAAAAGGAAGCACGCTAAGTAAAAGAAACTAGACAAAAGTATTACATATTGTTTGACTCTATCTATGCAAAACGTAAATACACACTAATTACAGAGATGGAACTAGATAGGCAGTTAAGTATGGCAGACGAAGGGCAGAGATTAAGAGATGACTACTAAGGGGTAGGGTTTATTTTAGATCATTTGTTTGTTTTTGTATTTGTTTTTTCTTGTTTTTTTTCTTTTCGTTTTTTGTTTTTGGAGTAATGAAAATGCTCTAATATTGATTGAAGTGATGAAAGCACAACTCTGTGATTATACCAAATGCCATTGATTGTACACTTTAGATAAATTGTATGGTTTATGAATAAAAAAAATTGGGGGGGGAATGGGGGAAAATACACTAAAAGTAATATATGGACTATGGTTAATAGTAATATTTTGATGATACTCTTTCATAATTTGTAACAAATGTTTAGCAACAATGCAAGATGTTGGTGGCAGGGTGATGTATGGGAGGCCTGTATGATGTTATACATATTTGTTTTGTAAATTCACAATTTTTACTATATACTTTGCACGTTCGTATATGAGTGATATACTTCAATAAATTTTGAAAAAATTAAACCCAAATATTTAAGCACCTCTTTTTTGTGCTATTGCATAAATTGTCCTCAAAGATCCTATCATTCCTCTCATCACAGTTTAACAGCAGTGGGACATTCCATTCTAGGTTCCAACAGAGCTTCTAGGAATATAATTGTCATATATTACGACTAGATTTTTTAATATATATCCAACACAGAAAGGAAAGACCCCTAGAAATCTTTAATCCTTGATTTAGATTATTTTCACTTTGTGCAGAAAACAGCCCCACCTGTGGTCCTATAGATTTCCCCCTAAATGCCATATATCAAAAAACTAGGGAGCAGATATGGCTCAAGCAGTTGAGTGCCTACCTCCCACATGGCAAGTCCTAGGTTTGGTTCTGGTGCCTCCTTAAGAAAAAAAACAAACAACAAGCAGACAACAAGCAAAAACAATGAGCAGACAATGAACAAAACCAAAAGAGCAGGGAGCAGAAGTGGCACAAGCAGTTGAGTGGTCCTGGGTTCAGTTCCGACGTCTCCTAAAGAAAACAAAAAAACAGACAACAAGCAAAAAAACAACGAGCAGACAATAAGCAAAAAAAAAAAAAAAAAAAAACAATGAGCAAACAGTGAGCAAATAGATGAGGGAGCCAACTCAAGGGGAACCGATATGGCTCAGCAGTTGAGCGCTGGCCTCCCGCATATGAGGTCCTGGGTTCAATCCCCGGTCCCAGTAACTCAAAAAACACACACACACACACACACACAAGCTACTGATAAAAGAAACAAAAACTCCTGAGCCTGATGAAGTTGAAAAGAAATTGGAACCTACACACACTGCTGCTGCATAAATTGGTCAAACGTATTTGGGAAAAAATAGCAACATAAAATGAATCATAAAAATGTTCATACCCTGGGAAGCAGATGTGGCTCAAGCTGTTGCGCACCTGCCTACCACATGGAAGGTTCCGGGTTCAGTTCCCGGTGCCTCCTAAAGAAGACAAGCAAGACAGCGAGCTAACATGATGGGCTGGTGCTGCAAGCTGACACAATATGATGATGCAATAAGGAGACACAATGAGGAGACACAACGAGAAACACAACAAGCAGGGAGTGGATGTGGCTCAAGCGACTGGGCGCCTCCCTCCCACATGGGAGGTCCCAGGTTCAGTTCCCGGTGCCTCCTAAAAAGAAGATGAGGAGAGACAGAGTGCATACAGCAAGCGCAAACAATGGGGCAGGGGGGAGGGGGACGGGATAAATAATTAAATCTTAAAAAAAAAAATCCTTAAAAAAAAAGTTCAGATCCTAATCCAACAATCTCACTCCTGAGAATCTATCCTAGATAAGTTATTCAATAGAAGAAAAAAAACTATATATACACAAATATTCATTGTACCATTGTCTCTAATAGCAAAGAACACAAGAATAACAAAAGTGGAAACAAAATACCCAAGAAAATGTTTTAGTAAATTATAGCATATGCTAAGGATAAATTATTCTTCAACTGTTAAAAATAATAATCATGAAGATTGGAAAGGAGATAGAGAAAAAAGTCATGGTATTAAATGAAAAGCAGACAGAAGGATTTGTATACTATGCTCAGCAGCTTTGCAGATAGCTATGTCTCCTATGTCTTACAGGTTAGTATGATTTGAGGAGTTAATATTTATATTTTTCAAAACTTTCTTAAATGTTGTACTGTCTTTTCTACTACTTTTATTTTCAAATCTTTCTGAAATAAATTCCAATTTCCAAGTTTTCCCCTAATTCTCACTTATATAAAAGCAAAAATCCTGGCTCTTCCCATCTTGAATAAACAGCTTCATGCTTGGAAAAAGAAAGCAACATAATATTTTCAAATGTCCAGGCCTAAAGACAGAGAGCAAGAAAACAAGGCTGGATGCATCCAAGCCACTGTTGCTGTTTGAGGAAGAGATGAGGAACTCAGGAACCCAGAGAGAAAAGGAAGGGAGAGGGACCACCAGGGCCTTCTGTCAGGAGGGCAGCATGTTCCTGAGGCCACCTGGAGAGAGGCCTGGAGTATCAGAAAGGTCAGCACCACATTTACCTGCCTCGCCAGGCTGCTGCCTGGCATCATCTCCCTTGTGCTCATTTCACAGGTATTTTCTGATGCCCTGCCTCTCTGGGGGAAACACACACAGAGCCTAGATGCTTGAGATGTCACAAGGCCATGCTGTACTTCAGGAGAGATGTCACAGAGAAGGAGGCCCCTCAAGGTCATGCCCAGTGTCAAGCCTTGGGTGCCTAGCAGAGGAGGCACAGGTCACCTAATGCCTGTCTGGTTGTTCCTCAACTTTGCAGATAAAGAACTCAGCTTGCTCTGCTCTCTCAGAGCTGGCCGATCCAGGCAAACTGACCCCCACTGAACAACCCCACATGAACTTTATATTTAAGCCGCAAGATTGTCTTATCATGGAGAAGGAGTTGGCTAGAAAACCAGAGCCAGAAAACTGTCCAGGGTACTCCCTCTAACCTGGAGATCAAACTATCAATGAAAAGAAAGCTAGGTGAGCACAGAACCCAACATGGAGTTTGGGTCCACTCAGGGAGGCTTCCCATTTAGCCAGGTGGCCTGAGGAAAAGGATATAGCTCCTCTATAACCAGCGAACCTGGAAAACTATCCAGAAATAGTGTCTCATTGCCCAGAACCCTAACTCTACCTACTGGACAGTCTTGGTCCTTGTTCTGGGCCCTAGTTACAGGATACCCAATGGTTTCTTTCCACTCCCAAGGCCCTTCCCAGCTTACCTCCATTCACAGACCATCTTCCCAAGGTTAGTTTCAAGGTAGCTCAGCTCATCCTTTGTTCACTTACTGCAGTTATTTCAAATAGAGGCCGATCTCTTCTTAGACTTTGCCCCCCCCCCCGCCACCCCCCTCCCCGTTCCTCAGTTTTCTCATTCATCAAATGGGGCTGGTAGTGCTGATCTTCAGGCAGATGCATTTTGTAAACTTGCAAGGTGCTCTGAAAGTGTTGGCCATTATCACTGTGGACTGCAGTGTTTGGGGAAGAAGCAGACTATAATGTGGGCCTTAGGGTTGAGGAAAATTCAAGATACATGGTCTGGAAGGGGGCTGGATACTCAGTCATGAGAAATGGCATGAGCAAAGGCAAGAAAGCAGAAGATATGTGCCGAGTTTGATTGCAATAGAAAGCTTGGGTAGGGCAGAAGCTGAGGTAAGTTTGGAAAGCAGGTAGGCTATATTCTGTTGGTAATAGGGTGCTACTGAACTTTTTTGAACATGTAAGGAAAAGGATAAAAGTCATGTTTTGGGAAAATTAATCTGGTGGAGGGGTGACAGATGGAGAGATTGATGGAAGGTTAGAATACAGGCAGTGTGATTACTTAAGAGGGTCTTGAAAACTCCAGATAAGAAATATCAAGGTCTGGATGAAGGCAGTGGTACTAGGGCTTAAAAAGAGGAAGTAGATTTGAGAGATAGAGACAAAAGACATGGTGACTTTATTAGAGGAAGAGAGAACTTGAGGGCAACTTTCAGATCTCCCTGACAAATTATCTAGGAGGACAATGGTACCACTCACCCAGAGAGAAGGCACCAATGAGCAGGGAAGATCTGAGTTCTTTGGATGTTTAATTAGTCTGTGGGATGTCCAAGGGATACTAATCAGTAATTAAATGAATATATGGCTGTGGAGCTCAGCAATAGAGATGTCAATGAAGCCATCCAAGATGAATTCACCCAAAAAGACTGTGTACTGTGAAAAGAATAGAGGGGCAATGACAGAAGCCTGAGGAACATCAAAATGTAAATAGTGAGCAAAGTTAGCAGCACTTGAAAGGAAGACTGAGAAGTGGCCAGTGGGGTAGGGAGCAGGACAAGAGCTTTTCAAGAAAAAGAAGCCCAAGGGATAAAGTGCAACAAAGAGGACAAGAGGTATGAGGAATGGGAAGTCCATTCGATTTTGTAATTGGTTAATTGATGACATTTTTTGAAAGCAACTTCATTGAAGTGTTGGGACTCAGAGCTAGATTGCAGTGAATTAAACAACAAATGGGAGGAGAGCAAATGAACAGCATAGACTGCTCTTTTGAGGAGCCTGATTGTAAAGAAAAGAGCAAGGACAGTAAAGAATCAGAGAGTATTTACGATGGGACACTAGAATATATTGTAGTTGAATGGAGTGAGGCAGAGAAAATAAACAAACACATGTAGAAGCAGCGAGGGAATGGGATCTTAAACACTGGTTGGAATCGACAAGACAAGAGGGACACCTTTTCCATTAGTGAAGAAAAGGAGGTGGGGGTAGATACAGTCATTATTCACTCAACAATCATTTGTTCAAAGTGTCCTACATGCCAGGAACTGCATAAATAAAGAAAAATAATCCTTGAGCCCTTAAGGAATTTGGTCTAGTAGGAAAGACAAATGTGGGTCAATAAATTATATAAAAACTATGTACTAGCTTGTGGTGGCACAAGTGGGGAAATGAACAACTCTGGCAGAGGAGTCTTCACAGAAGAGGGAATGCTTGCATAAGGTCCAGGTTGGGCAAGGGCCCTTTGGTCCAGGAGAAGGAATCAAGAGTGTGTCAAATGGGAAATTAAAACGCTGCGGTTAGAAAAAGCATTTACAGGGTCTGGATTAAAAAGGACCATAACGCAACCAGTCATACAGGTCCCTGCTGCGTAAGACGTTGTTCAAACTGAGAGGATACCCAGGTTGACAGCTTGAGGTCGAAGGAGAAACGGAGACCAAGTGCTCCCTCAACAGCGTAGACAAGCAGGTCCCGGAGGGTGGTAGAGGTGTACGGGGACGCCGATGGATTTCAAAGAGAGCGGAGTCAAACACTGGGTGGTGGGTACCTCACTGGGGCCGGGGTCAAACAAGCAGCCTCTACCGTACTAGGACACCTCTGAGAATAGAGGTAGGAACGCAGGGTCAGTCAGACCTGGTCTATTCGTGGAGGGGCTGAGGAAGGCGGAGGCATTCTGGGTCAGCCTAAATGGGTTCCTGGGCCAAGGCGCCAGGCAAAAGACCGGGTCCACCTGGGCCGCGGCGGCGTGCACCAGAGCGCCCAAGCCCCGGACACTTCGACAACTCTCAGCCTCTGGGCCTGCACCGGGCAGGACCCCAGGCCGCCAAGACCACCGAGACTGAGCGGTGGGGGAACCTACAACCCGCAGGAACACGACGCAGCGTGACGACGAACCGGCGTAACGAAGAACCGGGAAACACAAACAAAGTCCCGCCCCAGGCCCGCCTCTCTGGCGGAAGTCAGGAGCATTAGCTCCGCCCCCTAGGCCGATACCTCGCGAGATTTGACAGAGACCTTTCCCTTTCGTCTCGGCCGCCGACATGGTAGGTTATTCTTTTCGTTCCTCCTTTTCGTTGCTGGCTCAGGCCCTTAACTCCACTGCCATTATCTCACAACCATCTCCCTCTTAACCTTGCCTCCCTTGTCCAGGCCGTCCATGGCCGGCGAGTCTAACACGGGTCCGGAACAGAGCGGGGTGCCGGGGGCCGCGTGTTGGGCTCGGGGTTCGAATTTCAGAAGCACGCGGGCGGGGGCACCCGGGCGCCGCTGTAATGGGACTGGTGCATAACTTAAACTCTGCAGAACGCCCCAAAAGGCCGGTCCTTGATTCCCGCGCACCTTGGGAATTTAGCACCCAGCCTCTTCCCGAAGTCTTACAGATAACTGAACTCCCTTTTCCCCACAGCCATCCAGATTGAGAAAGACCCGGAAACTCCGGGGCCATGTGAGCCACGGCCACGGCCGTATCGGTAAGTTCCAGTTTTCCCCTCCTGTTCTGAATCGGTCTCTCCCAGTCGGGTCCTTTGCTAATCAGGAGGTAGATGTTTTAGAAGTGGGTTGGTGAGAACTTTGTGCAGTCGAGTTGAGATTGAATTGGCCGTTAGTGATTGACTTTTCTCTTTGAGGATTCTCTAGTACTCCAATTTTAGAGAATTTCGCATCTGTGGGGGATAGATAAAAATTGAACAAATGTAGTACAAATGTAGGATTGGTTGAAGGCATGGAATACCGAGTTCAATGATGTGGAAAACTACAGAGATGTATAACCCGGAGTCTTCAAGGCATGCTGGTGAAAGAGATATTCCCTGCACAGCATAAGAAAAGGCACAAAAGTATGGGAAAATGCTTTCTTTTTTGCGGGGAGTAGTATTGAGGGTCTGTATTTGCATTCTTGCAGGCAAACACCGGAAGCATCCAGGAGGCCGGGGTAATGCTGGTGGCATGCATCACCACAGGATCAACTTCGACAAATAGTGGGTGTTTCTTGGACTGTACTTTGATCCTGACAGCCTATGACTTAGGGACAGAGGGGGTTGATTCATAACATTTTTAATTAGAAGCAAGCCTCTTAAAACACAAATCTTATTGCTTGCTTTTGCCATAGCAACATTTGATGTGAACTGAGAGAATCTCGAGGCTAGAGTCACGCTTGGGTATTGACTGTTGCCTTAGTGTGCTAGAGTCCTCGAAGAATAACTGCTGACCTTATTCACTGGCTGTGGGCCTCATGGCATAGTCAGTCACCAGGTCAGTGACAATGTATCAGATTGACCTATTCTACTGTAGCAGTGTGCCAAATTTCCATCGACTGCTGTCAAATGGTTTGAATTCTGAATTGATCCGTGATTTACAGTGGTCTCGTGAAACACCTAGGCTCTACCTCTTGTTTGTTTGCTAGCCTTTTAGAACCTAGTGCCAGCTATCTAACACTATACACCAGTGAAAGCTTTCATTCTAATGGGGGCAGATATACCATAAAGATGGGGTAATCTTTATGGTATATCTTTCATAATGGGGTAAGGTTATGAAGGTGGTTACCTTCTCTTCCTAGTCACCCAGGTTACTTTGGGAAGGTTGGTATGAGACATTATCACTTGAAGAGGAATCAGAGCTTCTGTCCAACTGTGAACCTCGACAAACTGTGGACCTTGGTCAGTGAGCAGACACGGGTAAATGCTGCAAA